>JAWDGP010003453.1:0-23254 GCA_033675545.1 Elysia crispata
TATTTTGCTCTTTAATCCTTAGATGATCCATTACTTCTGTATTTTTGCTCTTCAATCCTTAGATGATATTTTTGCTCTTTAATCCATATCCTTTCCTTCTGCTTTCTACTTCAGTGATGTCTAATAATTGTGGCAAGTCTTCTTTATTTTCCTCCAATGAATAGAACGTCATCAGGAGTATCTCATGTTGCTTACTTTGTTTTAATTCCTGGGTATCCTTCTATTCTTCTCAAAAAGATTTTGCTGTAAAGAGAGAAAATGTCTGGAGCAAAGCACACATCCTTGTCAGATACCACACTTTATTTTTTTTTGTTGCTTTAATGAGCTGATTTACCCATCAACTCGTATTGTTGCTGTCTGATATCAGTTCATGTTTTTTTTAATTGGTCTTGCCCAAGGACCTCTCACAGACTAGCAGAGGGAAGGATATCCTCATTTCTCTTTCTCAGAGTTGGCTCTGATCTGCCGCCCTATAAAAGTCGTGCTTTTTTACCTCTAATTTGAGCAAATATTACAAATTTGATTTAATCTTAAAGCATTCTAAGGTTTACACTTTTTATAAACATACATATAATTTTTACGCTGCTTGCTGTAGCCATTATTTTATTTTTTGCTAATTAGTAAAGCTAATTTAATATTGAGCTATAAGAATGCGATCTTCAGCTCAACACTGTATGATGTAACTGTCTAAACCTCGCCTCCATTCTCATTCTTTCTTTTCTCTCCCATTTCTGTCGTTCTGTCTTATCCTGGGCTGAGACTATGAGGATTTTCTCCTTTTCCCTTGTCCTATATCCTATATCATCTTTTTTCCCATATTAAATCTTCATTTCTGTTTTTCACTTCATATTAAGACATTAGCTCTAAACTCTTATTAGAGCTGGCTCACCAGAGTCAAACCTTTTTTTCTCTTTTTATCCCAACTCTTGAGGCTTATATGTGAGGGATATGTAGATCCAAGGGTGCAACTAGCCGATTTTGGAAAGGAGGACCTCGGGGTAGTAACAATAATTCTAATCCAGTTAATTTGAGGCACTTGTGGGATTGACTGACAGTGACAAAAATAGCATTATATCAAAGAATATATTTATGAACTTCTCTTCCTATATTTTTAGTTAAATAACTTTGTACAGTGCTATCTTTATTTACTTACATGTATCTTTATGTAAGCCATATAGCGATGTATTTTCTGTTTTTATTTTTACTTCAAATTTCAAAGAGGGTTAGAGAGAGAGAGAGAGAGAGAGAGTTTATGCATCAAAGTTTGATCTGTTTTCAATCTAAAAATAAAAAAAGACGAGCAACAAATGTTTGTATCTTTTTTAATCCAAAACTATTATTCCTATTTTAAATATTTCATTATATAAACCCCTAGTTTTAAATGTTACAAAAGTTAAAACCATTTCTAAAGAAACTTCAAGTCCCAGGTATATACATTGTCGATTTTAGTTGAGACGCGTAAAATACAAGCCTTTTCAGTTGAATATTGCTCACCCGATCGGCTGGTTAATCAGCACACTGTTACGATGACATTTGTTAATAGCTATCTAGAGCAACTCCTTCACAGTCAAAACAACATCGTTCTCAAAACATAGAGAGGACGTGTTTTTTTACATTGTGAATGTCAAGGTGGTGGTTCTTGTGGAAACGGTCGACCTAGTTTTGGATTAACAAAAGACACAAACGTTTGTTGCCTCGTCTTTTTTTCCTAGTCTTTATTTGGCTAAGGTTTCACCCCCCATATTAATCTTTCTTTTTTGTGATTCCTTTTCAGAAGTAAAACGTGGGACCTTGTTTGAATCCTCAAAGCTTTTGAAAAGAACAGGGAAAATATGTTGACTGGAGTAAAAACCTAATTAATGAATATGTGGAAAAAAATCTTATGTGAATTATCAATTGTCCTTTATTGTAATGCAATGTAAGCTGAAAGTCAAACAAATTAAAGTTCATTTGACAAGCAATGTTCTTAAATGTATTATCTCTTATAACGAAAATGTCACATTCGTTTATATTATATGCATAAGTTCCATTGGCGTTATTTTTAAAAGTCTGTATTATGTGTCTTTTGTAGGAAACAATGTGTATTATAAAATTATTTCTTTTTATATTCTTATAATTTGAAATTCTCTGAAAATAAACTCAGATAACTGTCTTTTTATCTATCTTTGTTACATTTTATAATGTTCCTGTTTTTAATACCTCCCACATTCAATAAATGAGAATTTAAACCCAAAGGTTTTTGTATGTATTTATGGTATACATCAAGTGATTTCAATTCATTGCAATTTGCACAGAAGTTAAAGATCCATCATTTTTATGCAAATAAATATTTAACTCCATTCAAAGTAATAGAGGCTATGGAAATCATTCTAAAGGATCTAGACAATCAAAGGTTTGACACAAATGAAATTATGATAACTGTTATAGGAAAGAGAGCTACCCAGTGTAGTTGGGATGATATTCAAGTAACTCTGAATAGAACGACTGCACCAGCCGGGGCAGAGGAGGAGAGTTTTTATAGTTTATAGACTTGAGGATCCTACACGCTGGTTCCTTATAACAAATAAACCTAAAGCTGACTCACTAACAATACAACAAAAACGGTCAACAATCAACCATTCTCTCTGCACTTTAAAAGAAGAGAAGAAGAAAACTTAATTATAAAAATATTATAGGCTCCACCCAAACTAAAATTAGAAGTCATAAATTGTAAAGAGAAATATAGGGCAAGAGGCAACAGTGAGCAGAGCCGGACTCGCCGGTTAATTCTATTTCTTCAATCTCTATAATTAGCATAATTCAAATATGGCCGCCGATTAATTCTATTTTGGCCATCTCCTTAATTAGCATAATTCCAATACGGCTGCCAGTTAATTCTATTTTGGCCATCTCTATAATTAGCATAATTTCAATATGGCCGCCGATTAATTCTATTTTGGCAATCTCTATAATTAGCATAATTTCAATATGGCTGCCGGTTAATTCTATTTCTTCAATCTCTATAAATAGCATAAATCTAATATAGTCGCCGATTAATTCTATTTTGGCCATCTCTATAATTAGCATAATTCCAATACGGCTGCCAGTTAATTCTATTTTGGCCATCTCTATAATTAGCATAAATCCAATATGTCCGCCGGTAAATTCTATTCCATCTCTATAATTAGAATAATTCCAATACGGCTGCCAGTTAATTCTATTTTGGCCATCTCTATAATTAGCATAATTTCAATATGGCTGCC
Organism: Elysia crispata; assembly: GCA_033675545.1. Taxonomy (NCBI): domain Eukaryota; kingdom Metazoa; phylum Mollusca; class Gastropoda; family Plakobranchidae; genus Elysia; species Elysia crispata. The sequence goes on from JAWDGP010003453.1 coordinate 3,243, forward strand.
GGTTAATTCTATTTCTTCAATCTCTATAATTAGCATAAATCTAATATAGTCGCCGATTAATTCTATTTTGGCCATCTCTATAATTAGCATAAATCCAATACGGCTGCCAGTTAATTCTATTTTGGCCATCTCTATAATTAGCATAATTCGAATATGGCCGCAAGATAATTCTATTTTGGCCATCTCTATAATTAGCATAATTTCAATATGGCTGCCAGTTAATTCTTATTTGGCCATCTCTATAATTAGCATAAATCCAATATGGCCGCCGATTAATTCTATTTTGGCCATCTCTATAATTAGCATAATTTCAATATGGCTGCCGGTTAATTCTTTTTCGGCCATCTCTATAATTAGCATAATTTCAATATGGCTGCCGGTTGATTCTATTTTGGCCATCTCTATAATTAGCATAATTCCAATGTGACGCCGGTTAATTGTTTTTTAGCCATCTCTATAATTAGCAAAATTCCAATATGGCCGCCAGATAATTCTATTTGGTCATCTCTATAGTTAGCAAAATTCCAATATGGCCGCCAGATAATTCTATTTTGGTCATCTCTATAATTAGCATAATTCAAATATGGCTGCCGGTTAATTCTACTTTAAAAATCTCTATAATTAGAATAATTCCAATATGGCTGCCAGTTAATTCTATTTTGGCCATCTCTATAATTAGCATAAATCCAATACGGCTGCCAGTTAATTCTATTTTGGCCATCTCTATAATTAGCATAAATCTAATATAGTCGCCGATTAATTCTATTTTGGCCATCTCTATAATTAGCATAATTTCAATATGGCTGCCGGTTAATTCTATTTCGGCCATCTCTATAATTAGCATAATTCCAATACGGCTGCCAGTTAATTCTATTTTGGCCATCTCTATAATTAGCATAATTCAAATATGGCCGCAAGATAATTCTATTTTGGCCATCTCTATAATTAGGATAATTTCAATATGGCTGCCAGTTAATTTTATTTTGGCCATCTCTATAATTAGCATAAAACCAAAATGGCCGCCGATTAATTCTATTTTGGCCATCTCTATAATTAGCATAAATCCAATACGGCTGCCAGTTAATTCTATTTTGGCCATCTCTATTATTAGCATAAATTTAATATAGTCGCCGATTAATTCTATTTTGGCCATCTCTATAATTAGCATAAATCCAATACGGCCGCCAGTTAATTCTATTTTGGCCATCTCTATAATTAGCATAATTTCAATATGTCTGCCGGTTAATTCTATTTCTTCAATCTCTATAATTAGCATAAATCTAATATAGTCGCCGATTAATTCTATTTTGGCCATCTCTATAATTAGCATAAATCCAATACGGCTGCCAGTTAATTCTATTTTGGCCATCTCTATAATTAGCATAATTCGAATATGGCCGCAAGATAATTCTATTTTGGCCATCTCTATAATTAGCATAATTTCAATATGGCTGCCAGTTAATTCTATTTTGGCCATCTCTATAATTAGCATAAATCCAATATGGCCGCCGATTAATTCTATTTTGGCCATCTCTATAATTAGCATAATTTCAATATGGCTGCCAGTTAATTCTATTTTGGCCATCTCTATAATTAGCATAATTCGAATATGGCCGCAAGATAATTCTATTTCGGCCATCTCTATAATTAGCATAATTTCAATATGGCTGCCGGTTAATTCTATTTCTTCAATCTCTATTATTAGCATAAATCTAATATAGTCGCCGATTAATTCTATTTTGGCCATCTCTATAATTAGCATAAATCCAATACGGCTGCCAGTTAATTCTATTTTGGCCATCTCTATAATTAGCATAATTCGAATATGGCCGCAAGATAATTCTATTTTGGCCATCTCTATAATTAGCATAATTTCAATATGGCTGCCGGTTAATTCTCTTTCGGCCATCTCTATAATTAGCATAAATCCAATATGGCCGCCGATTAATTCTATTTTGGCCATCTCTATAATTAGCATAAATCCAATACGGCTGCCAGTTAATTCTATTTTGGCCATCTCTATAATTAGCATAATTTCAATATGGCTGCCGGTTAATTCTATTTTGGCCATCTCTATAATTAGCATAAATCCAATATGGCTGCCGGTTAATTCTTTTCTGGCCATCTCTATAATTAGCATAATATCAATATGGCCGCCGGTTAATTCTATTTTGGCCATCTCTATAATTAGCGTAATTTCAATATGGCCGCTGAATAATTCTATTTTGGCCATCTCTGGCATAAATCTAATATAGTCGCCGATTAATTCTATTTTGGCCATCTCTATAATTAGCATAAATCCAATACGGCTGCCAGTTAATTCTATTTTGGCCATCTCTATAATTAGCATAAATCCAATATGGCCGCCGATTAATTCTATTTTGGCCATCTCTATAATTAGCATAATTTCAATATGGCTGCCGGTTAATTCTATTTTGGCCATCTCTATAATTAGCATAAATCCAATATGGCCGCCGATTAATTCTATTTTGGCCATCTCTATAATTAGCATAAATCCAATACGGCTGCCAGTTAATTCTATTTTGGCCATCTCTATAATTAGCATAATTCAAATATGGCCGCAAGATAATTCTATTTTGGCCATCTCTATAATTAGCATAAATCCAATACGGCCGCCAGTTAATTCTTTTTTGGCCATCTCTATAATTAGCATAAATCCAATATGGCCGCCGATTAATTCTATTTTGGCCATCTCTATAATTAGCATAATTCCAATACGGCTGCCAGTTAATTCTATTTTGGCCATCTCTATAATTATCATAAATCCAATATGGCTGCCAGTTATTTCTATTTTGGCCATCTCTATAATTAGCATAAATTCCAATATGGCCGCCGATTAATTCTATTTTGGCCATCTCTATAATTAGCATAATTTCAATATGGCTGCCAGTTAATTCTTATTTGGCCATCTCTATAATTAGCATAAATCCAATATGGCCGCCGATTAATTCTATTTTGGCCATCTCTATAATTAGCATAATTTCAATATGGCTGCCGGTTAATTCTTTTTCGGCCATCTCTATAATTAGCATAATTTCAATATGGCTGCCGGTTAATTCTATTTCTTCAATCTCTATTATTAGCATAAATTTAATATAGTCGCCGATTAATTCTATTTTGGCCATCTCTATAATTAGCATAAATCCAATACGGCTGCCAGTTAATTCTATTTTGGCCATCTCTATAATTAGCATAATTCGAATATGGCCGCAAGATAATTCTATTTCGGCCATCTCTATAATTAGCATAATTTCAATATGGCTGCCAGTTAATTCTATTTTGGCCATCTCTATAATTAGCATAAATCTAATATAGTCGCCGATTAATTCTATTTTGGCCATCTCTATAATTAGCATAAATCCAATACGGCTGCCAGTTAATTCTATTTTGGCCATCTCTATAATTAGCATAATTCGAATATGGCCGCAAGATAATTCTATTTTGGCCATCTCTATAATTAGCATAATTTCAATATGGCTGCCAGTTAATTCTTATTTGGCCATCTCTATAATTAGCATAAATCCAATATGGCCGCCGATTAATTCTATTTTGGCCATCTCTATAATTAGCATAAATCCAATACGGCTGCCAGTTAATTCTATTTTGGCCATCTCTATAATTAGCATAAATCCAATATGTCCGCCGGTAAATTCTATTCCATCTCTATAATTAGAATAATTCCAATACGGCTGCCAGTTAATTCTATTTTGGCCATCTCTATAATTAGCATAATTTCAATATGGCTGCCGGTTAATTCTATTTCTTCAATCTCTATAATTAGCATAAATCTAATATAGTCGCCGATTAATTCTATTTTGGCCATCTCTATAATTAGCATAATTCCAATACGGCTGCCAGTTAATTCTATTTTGGCCATCTCTATAATTAGCATAAATCCAATATGGCCGCCGATTAATTCTATTTTGGCCATCTCTATAATTAGCATAAATCCAATACGGCTGCCAGTTAATTCTATTTCTTCAATCTCTATTATTAGCATAAATCTAATATAGTCGCCGATTAATTCTATTTTGGCCATCTCTATAATTAGCATCAATCCAATACGGCTGCCAGTTAATTCTATTTTGGCCATCTCTATAATTTACATAAATCTAATATGGCCGCAAGATAATTCTATTTTGGCCATCTGTATAATTAGCATAATTTCAATATGGCTGCCAGTTAATTCTTATTTGGCCATCTCTATAATTAGCATAAATCCAATATGGCCGCCGATTAATTTTATTTTGGCCATCTCTTTAATTAGCATAAATCCAAAACGGCTGCCATTTAATTCTATTTTGGCCATCTCTATAATTAGCATAATTCCAATACGGCTGCCAGTTAATTCTATTTTGGCCATCTCTATAATTAGCATAATTCGAATATGGCCGCAAGATAATTCTATTTTGGCCATCTCTATAATTAGCATAATTTCAATATGGCTGCCAGTTAATTCTTATTTGGCCATCTCTATAATTAGCATAAATCCAATATGGCCGCCGATTAATTTTATTTTGGCCATCTCTATAATTAGCATAAATCCAATACGGCTGCCAGTTAATTCTATTTTGGCCATCTCTATAATTAGCATAATTCAAATATGGCCGCAAGATAATTCTATTTTGGCCATCTCTATAATTAGCATAAATCCAATATGGCCGCCGATTAATTCTATTTTGGCCATCTCTATAATTAGCATAATTTCAATACGGCTGCCAGTTAATTCTATTTTGGCCATCTCTATATTTAGCATAAATCCAATATGGCCGCCGGTAAATTCTATTCCATCTCTATAATTAGAATAAACCTAATATAGTCGCCGATTAATTCTATTTTGGCCATCTCTATAATTAGCATAAATCCAATACGGCTGCCAGTTAATTCTATTTTGGCCATCTCTATAATTAGCATAAATCCAATATGGCCGCCGATTAATTCTATTTTGGCCATCTCTATAATTAGCATAATTTCAATATGGCTGCCAGTTAATTCTATTTTGGCCATCTCTATAATTAGCATAAATCCAATATGGCCGCCAATTAATTCTATTTTGGCCATCTCTATAATTAGCATAATTTCAATATGGCTGCCGGTTAATTCTATTTTGGCCATCTCTATAATTAGCATAAATCCAATATAGCCGCCGATTAATTCTATTTTGGCCATCTCTATAATTAGCATAATTTCAATATGGCTGCCAGTTATTTCTATTTTGGCCATCTCTATAATTAGCATAAATTCCAATATGGCCGCCGATTAATTCTATTTTGGCCATCTCTATAATTAGCATAATTTCAATATGGCTGCCGGTTAATTCTCTTTCTTCAATCTCTATAATTAGCATAAATTCCAATATGGCCGCCGATTAATTCTATTTTGGCCATCTCTATAATTAGCATAATTCCAATACGGCTGCCAGTTAATTCTATTTTGGCCATCTCTATAATTAGCATAATTCGAATATGGCCGCAAGATAATTCTATTTTGGCCATCTCTATAATTAGCATAATTTCAATATGGCTGCCAGTTAATTCTATTTTGGCCATCTCTATAATTAGCATAAATCCAATATGGCCGCCGATTAATTCTATTTTGGCCATCTCTATAATTAGCATAATTCCAATACGGCTGCCAGTTAATTCTATTTTGGCCATCTCTATAATTAGCATAATTCCAATACGGCTGCCAGTTAATTCTATTTTGGCCATCTCTATAATTAGCATAATTCGAATATGGCCGCAAGATAATTCTATTTTGGCCATCTCTATAATTAGCATAATTTCAATATGGCTGCCGGTTAATTCTATTTTGGCCATCTCTATAATTAGAATAAATCTAATATAGTCGCCGATTAATTCTTTTTTGGCCATCTCTATAATTAGCATAAATCCAATACGGCTGCCAGTTAATTCTATTTTGGCCATCTCTATAATTAGCATAATTCAAATATGGCCGCAAGAAAATGTTTATTTTGGCCATCTCTATATTTAGCATAAATCTAATATAGTCGCCGATTAATTCTATTTTGGCCATCTCTAAAATTAGCATAATTTCAATATGGCTGCCGGTTAATTCTATTTTGGCCATCTCTATATTTAGCATAAATCCAATATGGCCGCCGGTAAATTCTATTTTGGCCATCTCCTTAATTCGCATAATTTCAATAAGGCTGCCGGTTAATTCTATTTTGGCCATCTCTATAATTAGCATAATTTCAATATGTCCGCCGGTTAATTCTATTTTGGCCATCTCTATAATTAGCATAAATCCAATATGGCCGCCGATTAATTCTATTTTGGCCATCTCTATAATTAGCATAATGTCAATATGGCTGCCAGTTAATTCTATTTCTTCAATCTCTATAATTAGCATAAATTCAATATGGCCGCCGATTAATTCTATTTTGGCCATCTCTATAATTAGCATAATTTCAATATGGCTGCCAGTTAATTCTATTTCTTCAATCTCTATAATTAGCATAAATCTAATATAGTCGCCGATTAATTCTATTTTGGCCATCTCTATAATTAGCATAATTCCAATACGGCTGCCAGTTAATTCTATTTTGGCCATCTCTATAATTAGCATAAATCCAATATGGCCGCCGATTAATTCTATTTTGGCCATCTCTATAATTAGCATAATTTCAATATGGCTGCCGGTTAATTCTCTTTCTTCATTCTCTATAATTAGCATAAATCCAATATGGCCGCCGATTATTTCTATTTTGGCCATCTCTATAATTAGCATAAATCCAATACGGCTGCCAGTTAATTCTATTTTGGCCATCTCTATAATTAGCATAATTCAAATATGGCCGCAAGATAATTCTATTTTGGCCATCCCTATAATTATTATATTTTCAATATGGCTGCCAGTTAATTCTATTTTGGCCATCTCTATAATTAGCATGAATCTAATTTAGTCGCCGATTAATTCTATTTTGGCCATCTCTATAATTAGCATAAATCCAATACGGCTGCCAGTTAATTCTATTTTGGCCATCTCTATAATTAGCATTAATCCAATACGGCTGCCAGTTAATTCTATTTTGGCCATCTCTATAATTAGCATAATTCAAATATGGCCGCAAGATAATTCTATTTTGGCCATCTCTATAATTAGCATAATTTCAATATGGCTGCCAGTTAATTTTTTTTTGGCCATCTCTATAATTAGCATAAAACCAAAATGGCCGCCGATTAATTCTATTTTGGCCATCTCTATAATTAGCATAAATCCAATACGGCTGCCAGTTAATTCTATTTTGGCCATCTCTATAATTAGCATAATTCAAATATGGCCGCCGATTAATTCTATTTTGGCCATCTCTATAATTAGCATAAATCCAATACGGCTGCCAGTTAATTCTATTTTGGCCATCTCTATAATTAGCATAAATCTAATATAGTCGCCGATTAATTCTATTTTGGCCATCTCTATAATTAGCATCAATCCAATACGGCTGCCAGTTAATTCTATTTTGGCCATCTCTATAATTAGCATAAATCTAATATAGTCGCCGATTAATTCTATTTTGGCCATCTCTATAATTAGCATAATTTCAATATGGCCGCCATTTACTTCTAATATGCCCATCTCCATAATTAGCATAAATCTAATATAGGCGCCGATTAATTCTATTCTGGCCATCTCTATAATTAGCATAATTCCAATACGGCTGCCAGTTAATTCTATTTTGGCCATCTCTATAATTAGTATAAATCCAATACGGCTGCCAGTTAATTCTATTTTGGCCATCTCTATAATTATCATAATTTCAATATGGCCGCCAGTTAATTCTATTTTGGCCATCTCTATAATTAGCATAATTCCAATACGGCTGCCAGTTAATTCTATTTTGGCCATCTCTATAATTAGCATAAATCCAATATGGCCGCCGATTAATTCTATTTTGGCCATCTCTATAACTAGCATATTTCAGATACGGCTGCCAGTTAATTCTATTTTGGCCATCTCTATAATTAGCATAAATCCAATATGGCCGCCGATTAATTCTATTTTGGCCATCTCTATAATTAGCATAAATCCAATATGGCCGCCGGCAAATTCTATTCCATCTCTATAATTAGAATAAATCTAATATAGTCGCCGATTAATTCTAGTTTGGCCATCTATATAATTAGCATAAATCCAATACGGCTGCCAGTTAATTCTATTTTGGCCATCTCTATAATTAGCATAAATCCAATATGGCCGCCGATTAATTCTATTTTGGCTATCTCCTTAATTAGCATAAATCCAATATGGCCGCCAGTAAATTCTATACTTCAATCTCTATAATTAGCATAAATCTAATATGGCCGCCGATTAATTCTATTTTGGCCATCTCTATAATTAGCATAATTTCAATATGGGTGCCGGTTAATTGTATTTCTTCAATCTCTATAATTAGCAAAAATCCAATATGGCTGCCGATTAATTCTATTTTGGCCATCTCTATAATTATAATTAGTATAAATTCAATATGGCTGCCGATTAATTCTATTTTGGCCATCTCTATAATTAGCATAATTTCAATACGGCTGCCAGTTGATTCTATTTTGGCCATCTCTATAATTAGCATAAATCCAATACGGCTGCCCAGTTAATTCTATTTTGGCCATCTCTATAATTAGCATAAATCCAATATGGCTGCCGATTAATTCTATTTGTGGCTATCTCTATAATCCCAGCATAATTCCAATACCGATGGCCGCCAGTTAATTCTATTTTTTCGGCCATCTCTATAATTAGCATAAATCCTAATATGGCTCGCCAGTTAATTCTATTTCTTCGGCCAATCTCCGCATAATTTAGCATAAATTCCAATACGGCCGCCAGTTAATTCTATTTTTTAATCTATTCTATTTTGGCACATCTCAATAATTAGCATAATTTCAATATGGCCGCCGATTCATTCTATTTTGGCCATCTCTATAGTATTAGTATAATTTCAATATGGCTCGCCGATTAATTCTATTTTTTGGCCATCTCTATAATTAGCATAAATCCAATACGGCTGCCAGTTAATTCTATTTTGGCCATCTCTATAATTAGCATAATTCCAATACGGCTGCCAGTTAATTCTATTTTGGCCATCTCTATAATTAGCATAATTCCAATATGGCCGCCGATTAATTCTATTTTGGCCATCTCAATAATTAGGATAATTCCAATACGGCTGCCAGTTAATTCTATTTTGGCCATCTCTATAATTACCATAAATCCAATATGGCCGCCGGTTAATTCTATTTTGGCCATTTCTATAATTAGCATAATTCCAATATGGTCGCCACTTAATTCTATTTTGGCCATCTCTATAATTAGCATGAATCCAATATGGCCGCCGATTAATTCTATTTTGGCCATCTCTATAATTAGAATAATTCCAATACGGCTGCCAGTTAATTCTATTTTGGCCATCTCTATAATTAGCATAAATCCAATATGGCCGCCGATTAATTCTATTTTGGCCATCTCTATAATTAGCATAATTTCAATATGGCCGCCGATTAATTCTATTTTGGCCATCTCTATAATTAGCATAATTCCAATACATCTGCCAGTTAATTCTATTTTGGCCATCTCTATAATTAGCATAAATCCAATATGGCCGCCGATTAATTCTATTTTGGCCATCTCTATAATTAGCATAATTCCAATACGGCTGCCAGTTAATTCTATTTTGGCCATCTCTATAATTAGCATAAATCCAATATGGCCGCCGATTAATTCTATTTTGGCCATCTCTATAATTAGCATAAATCCAATACGGCTGCCAGTTAATTCTATTTTGGCCATCTCTATAATTAGCATAATTTCAATATGGCTGCCAGTTAATTCTATTTTGGCCATCTCTATAATTAGCATAAATCCAATATGGCCGCCAGTTAATTCTATTTTGGCCATCTCTATAATTAGCATAAATCCAATATGGCCGCCGATTAATTCTATTTTGGCCATCTCTATAATTAGCATAATTCCAATACGGCTGCCAGTTAATTCTATTTTGGCCATCTCTATAATTAGCATAAATCCAATATGGCCGCCAGTTAATTCTATTTTGGCCATCTCTATAATTAGCATAATTCCAATACGGCTGCCAGTTAATTCTATTTTGGCCATCTCTATAATTAGCATAATTCCAATACGGCTGCCAGTTAATTCTATTTCTTCCATCTCTATGATTAGAATAATTCCAATACGGCTGCCAGTTAATTCTATTTTGGCCATCTCTATAATTAGCATAATTCCAATACGGCTGCCAGTTAATTCTATTTTGGCCATCTCTATAATTAGCATAATTCCAATACGGCTGCCAGTTAATTCTATTTTGGCCATCTCTATAATTAGCATAAATCCAATATGGCCGCCGATTAATTCTATTTTGGCCATCTCTATAATTAGAATAATTCCAATACGGCTGCCAGTTAATTCTATTTTGGCCATCTCTATAATTAGCATAAATCCAATATGGCCGCCGATTAATTCTATTTTGGCCATCTCTATAATTAGCATAATTCCAATACGGCTGCCAGTTAATTCTATTTTGGCCATCTCTATAATTAGCATAATTCCAATACGGCTGCCAGTTAATTCTATTTCTTCCATCTCTATAATTAGCATAATTCCAATATGGCCGCCGATTAATTCTATTTTGGCCATCTCTATAATTAGCATAATTCCAATACGGCTGCCAGTTAATTCTATTTTGGCCATCTCTATAATTAGCATAAATCCAATACGGCTGCCAGTTAATTCTATTTTGGCCATCTCTATAATTAGCATAATTCCAATACGGCTGCCAGTTAATTCTATTTTGGCCATCTCTATAATTAGCATAAATCCAATATGGCCGCCAGTTAATTCTATTTTGGCCATCTCTATAATTAGAATAATTCCAATACGGCTGCCAGTTAATTCTATTTTGGCCATCTCTATAATTAGCATAAATCCAATATGGCCGCCGATTAATTCTATTTTGGCCATCTCTATAATTAGAATAATTCCAATACGGCTGCCAGTTAATTCTATTTTGGCCATCTCTATAATTAGCATAAATCCAATATGGCCGCCGGTAAATTCTATTTCTTCCATCTCTATAATTAGAATAATTCCAATACGGCTGCCAGTTGATTCTATTTTGGCCATCTCTATAATTAGCATAATTTCAATATGGCCGCCGATTAATTCTATTTTGGCCATCTCTATAATTAGAATAATTCCAATACGGCTGCCAGTTAATTCTATTTTGGCCATCTCTATAATTAGCATAAATTCCAATATGGCCGCCGATTAATTCTATTTTGGCCATCTCTATAATTAGAATAATTCCAATACGGCTGCCAGTTAATTCTATTTTGGCCATCTCTATAATTAGCATAAATCCAATATGGCCGCCAGTTAATTCTATTTTGGCCATCTCTATAATTAGCATAATTCCAATACGGCTGCCAGTTAATTCTATTTTGGCCATCTCTATAATTAGCTCAATTCCAATACGGCCGCGAGTTAATTCTATTTTGGCCATCTTTATAATTAGCATAATACCAATACGGCCGCCAGTTAATTCTATTTTGGCCTTTCTTTATAATTAGCATAATACCAATATGGCCGCCAGTTAATTCTATTTTGGCCATCTCTATAATTAGCATAATTCGAATATGGCCGCCGGTTAATTTTATTTTGGCCATCTCTAATATTAGCATAATTCCAATACCGGCTGCCAGTTAATTTATTTCTTTAATTCTTTTTTGGCCATCTCTATAAATAGCATAATTCCAATATGACCACCTGGTCATTCTATTTTGGCCATCTCTATAATTAGCAGAATTCCAATATGGCCGCCTGTTAATTCTTTTTTGGCCATCTCTATGATTAGCATAATTCAAATATGGCCGCCTGTTAATTCTATTTTGGCCATCTCCATAATTAGCATAATTCCAATACGGCTGCCAGTTAATTCTATTTTGGCCATCTCTATAATTAGCATAAATCCAATACGGCCGCCAGTTAATTCTATTTTGGCCATCTCTATAATTAGCATAATTCCAATACGGCTGCCAGTTAATTCTATTTTGGCCATCTCTATAATTAGCATAAATCCAATATGGCCGCCGATTAATTCTATTTTGGCCATCTCTATAATTAGCATAAATCCAATATGGCCGCCGATTAATTCTATTTTGGCCATCTCTATAATTAGCATAAATCCAATATGGCCGCCGATTAATTCTATTTTGGCCATCTCTATAATTAGCATAATTTCAATATGGCTGCCGGTTAATTCTATTTTGGCCATCTCTATAATTAGAATAATTCCAATACGGCTGCCAGTTAATTCTATTTTGGCCATCTCTATAATTAGCATAATTTCAATATGGCCGCCGATTAATTCTATTTTGGCCATCTCTATAATTAGCATAATTCCAATACGGCTGCCAGTTAATTCTATTTTGGCCATCTCTATAATTAGCATAAATTCCAATATGGCCGCCGATTAATTCTATTTTGGCCATCTCTATAATTAGCATAAATTCCAATATGGCCGCCGATTAATTCTATTTTGGCCATCTCTATAATTAGCATAATTCCAATATGGCTGCCAGTTATTTCTATTTTGGCCATCTCTATAATTAGCATAAATTCCAATATGGCCGCCGATTAATTCTATTTTGGCCATCTCTATAATTAGCATAATTCCAATACGGCTGCCAGTTAATTCTATTTTGGCCATCTCTATAATTAGCATAAATCCAATATGGCCGCCGATTAATTCTATTTTGGCCATCTCTATAATTAGCATAATTCCAATACGGCTGCCAGTTAATTCTATTTTGGCCATCTCTATAATTAGCATAAATCCAATATGGCCGCCGATTAATTCTATTTTGGCCATCTCTATAATTACCATAATTCCAATACGGCTGCCAGTTAATTCTATTTTGGCCATCTCTATAATTAGCATAAATCCAATATGGCCGCCGATTAATTCTATTTTGGCCATCTCTATAATTAGCATAATTCCAATACGGCTGCCAGTTAATTCTATTTTGGCCATCTCTATAATTAGCATAAATTCCAATATGGCCGCCGATTAATTCTATTTTGGCCATCTCTATAATTAGCATAATTCCAATACGGCTGCCAGTTAATTCTATTTTGGCCATCTCTATAATTAGCATAAATCCAATATGGCTGCCAGTTAATTCTATTTTGGCCATCTCTATAATTAGCATAATTCCAATACGGCTGCCAGTTAATTCTATTTTGGCCATCTCTATAATTATCATAATTTTAATATGGCTGCCAGTTATTTCTATTTTGGCCATCTCTATAATTAGCATAAATTCCAATATGGCCGCCGATTAATTCTATTTTGGCCATCTCTATAATTAGCATAATTTCAATACGGCTGCCAGTTAATTCTATTTTGGCCATCTCTATAATTAGCATAAATCCAATATGGCCGCCAGTTAATTCTATTTTGGCCATCTCTATAATTAGCATAATTCCAATACGGCTGCCAGTTAATTCTATTTTGGCCATCTCTATAATTAGCATAAATCCAATATGGCCGCCGATTAATTCTATTTTGGCCATCTCTATAATTAGCATAATTCCAATACGGCTGCCAGTTAATTCTATTTTGGCCATCTCTATAATTAGCATAATTCCAATATGGCTGCCAGTTAATTCTATTTTGGCCATCTCTATAATTAGTATAAATCCAATACGGCTGCCAGTTAATTCTATTTTGGCCATCTCTATAATTATCATAATTTCAATATGGCCGCCAGTTAATTCTATTTTGGCCATCTCTATAATTAGCATAATTCCAATACGGCTGCCAGTTAATTCTATTTTGGCCATCTCTATAATTAGCATAAATCCAATATGGCCGCCGATTAATTCTATTTTGGCCATCTCTATAATTAGCATAATTCCAATACGGCTGCCAGTTAATTCTACTTTGGCCATCTCTATAATTAGCATAAATCCAATATGGCCGCCAGTTAATTCTATTTTGGCCATCTCTATAATTAGCATAATTCCAATACGGCTGCCAGTTAATTCTATTTTGGCCATCTCTATAATTAGCATAATTCCAATACGGCTGCCAGTTAATTCTATTTCTTCCATCTCTATGATTAGAATAATTCCAATACGGCTGCCAGTTAATTCTATTTTGGCCATCTCTATAATTAGCATAATTCCAATACGGCTGCCAGTTAATTCTATTTTGGCCATCTCTATTATTAGGATAAATCCAATACGGCCGCCAGTTAATTCTATTTTGGCCATCTCTATAATTAGCATAATTCCAATACGGCTGCCAGTTAATTCTATTTTGGCCATCTCTATAATTAGCATAAATCCAATATGGCCGCCAGTTAATTCTATTTTGGCCATCTCTATAATTAGCATAATTCCAATACGGCTGCCAGTTAATTCTATTTCTTCCATCTCTATGATTAGAATAATTCCAATACGGCTGCCAGTTAATTCTATTTTGGCCATCTCTGTAATTAGCATAATTTCAATACGGCTGCCAGTTAATTCTATTTTGGCCATCTCTATTACTAGGATAAATCCAATACGGCCGCCAGTTAATTCTATTTTGGCCATCTCTATAATTAGCATAATTCCAATACGGCTGCCAGTTAATTCTACTTTGGCCATCTCTATAATTAGCATAAATCCTATATGGCCGCCAGTTAATTCTATTTTGGCCATCTCTATAATTAGCATAAATCCAATACGGCCGCCGATTAATTCTATTTTGGCCTTCTCTATAATTAGCATAAATCCAATATGGCCGCCGATTAATTCTATTTTGGCCATCTCTGTAATTAGCATAATTTCAATATGGCTGCCGGTTACTTCTATTTCTTCAATCTCTATAATTAGCATAAATCCAATACGGCTGCCAGTTAAATCTATTTTGGCCATCTCTATAATTAGCATAATTTCAATATGGCCGCCAGTTAATTCTATTTTGGCCATCTCTATAATTACCATAATTCCAATACGGCTGCCAGTTAATTCTATTTTGGCCAACTCTATAATTAGCATAAATTCCAATATGGCCGTCGATTAATTCTATTTTGGCCATCTCTATAATTAGCATAATTTCAATATGGCCGCCGATTAATTCTATTTTGGCCATCTCTATAATTAGCATAATTCCAATACGGCTGCCAGTTAATTCTATTTTGGCCATCTCTATAATTAGCATAAATTCCAGTATGGCCGTCGATTAATTCTATTTTGGCCATCTCTATAATTACCATAATTCCAATACGGCTGCCAGTTAATTCTATTTTGGCCATCTCTATAATTATCATAAATCCAATATGGCCGCCGATTAATTCTATTTTGGCCATCTCTATAATTAGAATAATTCCAATACGGCTGCCAGTTAATTCTATTTTGGCCATCTCTATAATTAGCATAAATCCAATATGGCCGCCAGTTAATTCTATTTTGGCCATCTCTATAATTAGCATAATTCCAATACGGCTGCCAGTTAATTCTATTTTGGCCATCTCTATAATTATCATAAATCCAATATGGCCGCCGATTAATTCTATTTTGGCCATCTCTATAATTAGAATAATTCCAATACGGCTGCCAGTTAATTCTATTTTGGCCATCTCTATAATTAGCATAAATCCAATATGGCCGCCAGTTAATTCTATTTTGGCCATCTCTATAATTAGCATAATTCCAATACGGCTGCCAGTTAATTCTATTTTGGCCATCTCTATAATTAGCATAATTCCAATACGGCTGCCAGTTAATTCTATTTCTTCCATCTCTATGATTAGAATAATTCCAATACGGCTGCCAGTTAATTCTATTTTGGCCATCTCTATAATTAGCATAATTCCAATACGGCTGCCAGTTAATTCTATTTTGGCCATCTCTATAATTACCATAATTCCAATACGGCCGCCAGTTAATTCTATTTTGGCCATCTCTATAATTAGCATAATTCCAATACGGCTGCCAGTTAATTCTACTTTGGCCATCTCTATAATTAGCATAAATCCAATATGGCCGCCAGTTAATTCTATTTTGGCCATCTCTATAATTAGCATAAATCCAATACGGCCGCCGATTAATTCTATTTTGGCCTTCTCTATAATTAGCATAAATCCAATATGGCCGCCGATTAATTCTATTTTGGCCATCTCTGTAATTAGCATAATTTCAATATGGCTGCCGGTTACTTCTATTTCTTCAATCTCTATAATTAGCATAAATCCAATACGGCTGCCAGTTAATTCTATTTTGGCCATCTCTATATTTAGCATAATTCCAATACGGCTGCCAGTTAATTCTATTTTGGCCATCTCTATAATTAGCATAATTCCGATACGGCTGCCAGTTAATTCTATTTTGGCCATCTCTATAATTAGCATAATTCCAATACGGCTGCCAGTTAATTCTATTTTGGCCATCTCTATAATTAGCATAATTCCGATACGGCTGCCAGTTAATTCTATTTTGGCCATCTCTATAATTAGCATAATTTCAATATGGCCGCCGATTAATTCTATTTTGGCCATCTCTATAATTAGCATAATTCCAATACGGCTGCCAGTTAATTCTATTTTGGCCAACTCTATAATTAGCATAAATTCCAATATGGCCGTCGATTAATTCTATTTTGGCCATCTCTATAATTAGCATAATTTCAATATGGCCGCCGATTAATTCTATTTTGGCCATCTCTATAATTAGCATAATTCCAATACGGCTGCCAGTTAATTCTATTTTGGCCATCTCTATAATTAGCATAAATTCCAGTATGGCCGTCGATTAATTCTATTTTGGCCATCTCTATAATTACCATAATTCCAATACGGCTGCCAGTTAATTCTATTTTGGCCATCTCTATAATTATCATAAATCGAATATGGCCGCCGATTAATTCTATTTTGGCCATCTCTATAATTAGCATAATTCCGATACGGCTGCCAGTTAATTCTATTTTGGCCATCTCTATAATTAGCATAAATCCAATATGGCCGCCAGTTAATTCTATTTTGGCCATCTCTATAATTACCATAATTTCAATACGGCTGCCAGTTAATTCTATTTTGGCCATCTCTATAATTATCATAAATCCAATATGGCCGCCGATTAATTCTATTTTGGCCATCTCTATAATTAGAATAATTCCAATACGGCTGCCAGTTAATTCTATTTTGGCCATCTCTATAATTAGCATAAATCCAATATGGCCGCCAGTGAATTCTATTTTGGCCATCTCTATAATTAGCATAATTCCAATACGGCTGCCAGTTAATTCTATTTTGGCCATCTCTATAATTATGCCAGTTAATTCTATTTTGGCCATCTCTATAATTAGCATAAATCCAATATGGCCGCCAGTGAATTCTATTTTGGCCATCTCTATAATTAGCATAATTCCAATACGGCTGCCAGTTAATTCTATTTTGGCCATCTCTATAATTAGCATAATTCCAATACGGCTGCCAGTTAATTCTATTTCTTCCATCTCTATGATTAGAATAATTCAAATACGGCTGCCAGTTGATTCTATTTTGGCCATCTCTATAATTAGCATAATTTCAATATGGCCGCCGATTAATTCTATTTTGGCCATCTCTATAATTAGCATAAATCCGATAAGGCTGCCAGTAAATTTATTTGGCCATCTCTATAATTAGCATAAATCCAATATGGCCGCCGATTAATACTATTTTGGCCATCTCTATAATTAGCATAATTCCAATACGGGTGCCAGTTAATTCTATTTTGGCCATCTCTATAATTAGCATAAATCCAATATAACCGCCGATTAATTCTATTTTGGCCATCTCTATAATTAGCATAAATCCAATATGGCTGCCGGTAAATTCTATTTTGGCCATCTCTATAATTAGCATAAATCCAATACGGCTGCCAGTTAATTCTATTTTGGCCATCTCTATAATAAGCATAATTTCAATATGGCTGCCGGTAAATTCTATTTTGGCCATCTCTATAATTAGCATAATTCCGATACGGCTGCCAGTTAATTCTATTTTGGCCATCTCTATAATTAGCATAATTTCAATATGGCCGCCGATTAATTCTATTTTGGCCATCTCTATAATTAGCATAAATCCAATATGGCCGCCGAATTATTCTATTTTGGCCATCTCTATAATTAGCATAATTCCGATACGGCTGCCAGTTAATTCTATTTTGGCCATCTCTATAATTAGCATAATTTCAATATGGCTGCCGGTAAATTCTATTTGGCCATCTCTATAATTAGCATAAATCCAATACGGCTGCCAGTTAATTCTATTTTGGCCATCTCTATAATAAGCATAATTCCAATACGGCTGCCAGTTAATTCTATTTTGGCCATCTCTATAATTAGCATAAATCCAATATGGCCGCCGATTAATTCTATTTTGGCCATCTCTATAATTAGCATAAATCCAATATGGCCGCCGGTAAATTCTATTTCTTCCATCTCTATAATTAGAATAATTCAAATACGGCTGCCAGGTAATTCTATTTTGGCCATCTCTATAATTAGCATAAATCCAATATGGCCGCCGATTGATTCTATTTTGGCCATCTCTATAATTAGCATAATTTCAATACGGCTGCCAGTTAATTCTATTTTGGCCATCTCCATAATTAGCATTATTTCAATATGGCCGCCGATTAATTCTATTTTGGCCATCTCTATAATTAGCATAAATCCAATATGGCCGCCGATTAATTCTATTTTGGCCATCTCTATAATTAGCATAATTCCGATACGGCTGCCAGTTAATTCTATTTTGGCCATCTCTATAATTAGCATAATTTCAATATGGCTGCCGGTAAATTCTATTTTTGCCATCTCTATAATTAGCAGAAATCCAATACGGCTGCCAGTTAATTCTATTTTGGCCATCTCTATAATTAGCATAATTCCAATACGGCTGCCAGTTAATTCTATTTTGGCCATCTCTATAATTAGCATAAATCCAATATGTCCGCCGATTAATTCTATTTTGGCCATCTCTATAATTAGCATAATTTCAATATGGCTGCCAGTTAATTCTATTTTGGCCATCTCTATAATTAGCATAATTTCAATACGGCTGCCAGGTAATTCTATTTTGGCCATCTCTATAATTAGCATAAATCCAATATGGCCGCCGATTGATTCTATTTTGGCCATCTCTATAATTAGCATAATTTCAATACGGCTGCCAGTTAATTCTATTTTGGCCATCTCTATAATTAGCATAATTTCAATATGGCCGCCGATCAATTCTATTTTGGCCATCTCTATAATTAGCATAAATTCCAATATGGCCGCCGATTAATTCTATTTTGGCCATCTCTATAATTAGCATAATTCCGATACGGCTGCCAGTTAATTCTATTTTGGCCATCTCTATAATTAGCATAATTTCAATATGGCTGCCGGTAAATTCTATTTTGGCCATCTCTATAATTAGCATAATTCCGATACGGCTGCCAGTTAATTCTATTTTGGCCATCTCTATAATTAGGATAATTTCAATATGGCTGCCGGTAAATTCTATTTTGGCCATCTCTATAATTAGCATAATTCCGATACGGCTAGCAGTTAATTCTTTTTTGGCCATCTCCATAATTAGCATAAATCCAATATGGCCGCGGATTAATTCTATTTTGGCCATCTCTATAATTAGCATAAATCCAATATGGCCGCCAGTTAATTCTATTTTGGCCATCTCTATAATTAGCATAATTTCAATACGGGTGCCAGTTAATTCTATTTTGGCCATCTCTATAATTAGCATAAATCCAATATGGCCGCGGATTGATTCTATTTCGGCCATCTCTATAATTAGCATAATTTCAATACGGCTGCCAGTTAATTCTATTTTGGCCATCTCTATAATTAGCATAAATCCAATATGGCCGCCGATTAATTCTATTTTGGCCATCTCTATAATTAGCATAATTCCAATACG
>JAWDGP010003455.1:0-32483 GCA_033675545.1 Elysia crispata
CATCCATTTGTTCTATTTTCTTCTTTCCTTTCCTACCTGCCACTTCCCCACTCCTGCCCTACTTCCCATCTATTTCCATCTCTTTCTCTTCCTCCAGTCTTATGTAGGGTGACCACACGCCGAAGAAAGGGAAAATCCGATGAAGCCTAGGTAAGCTTGACAGAAGAAAGTTGTCCTTAATGTAATGAGCATGAGCCTAGAGATCTCTCTAGTGGCGAGGCAATTGGGAGCGTCAACTCCTCCCTGTTAATGGGTCGAATATTTCTGGGTATTATGCTGGAGTCAGATTAGATTTCACTCGTCTTTTGTTGGTTGGTAAACATTGACAACAGGCTCACTGAGGCGTGTTTGACTCTAATGGGGACCGCAGAGGTGTAGGGAAATGAGAGAGAATATTAAAAAAAATAAGAAGGCGAGAGGAAGAGAAAAAAGATCGAAAGTCAGAGAGAGAGAGAGAGAGAGAGAGAGAGAGATAGATAGATAGATAGATAGATAGATAGATAGATAGAGAGAGAGAGAGAGAGAGAGAGAGAGAGAGAGAGAGAGAGAGAGAGAGAGAGAGAGAGAGAGAGAGAGAATGGGGTAACTGGGTAATTAAATTGACTAAACGAGATCAAAGGAAAGGAAAAATCGGGATTTTAAGAAATAGAGATTAAGACTGAATTTGAGAGACTGACGGATAGAGGTAAGGAAAGAGAAGATTTAAACTTTGATAATCGCAAAGAGAGAAAGAGATAAGAGGAGTCAAGAATGGCAGAGACAGAGAAAGAGATAAGAGGAGTCAAGAATGGCAGAGACAGAGAAAGAGATAAGAGGAGTCAAGAAGGGCAGAGACAGAGAAAGAGATAAGAGGAGTCAAGAAGGGCAGAGACAGAGAAAGAGATAAGAGGAGTCAAGAAGGGCAGAGACAGAGAAAGAGATAAGAGGAGTCAAGAAGGGCAGAGACAGAGAAAAGAGATAAGAGGGAGTCAAGAAGAAGGGCAGAGACAGAGAAAGAGATAAGAGGAGTCAAGAAGGGCAGAGACAGAGAAAGAGATAAGAGGAGTCAAGAAGGGCAGAGACAGAGAAAGAGATAAGAGGAGTCAAGAAGGGCAGAGACAGAGAAAGAGATAAGAGGAGTCAAGAAGGGCAGAGACAGAGAAAGAAAGAGAACAGATAGGTAGATTGGCAAAGCGTTAAGAGAGGGGCAGATAGACAGGCAGAAGAGTAAGAGAAAGGGAGTGGGATAGAGAAATAAACTAGTTTATAGGCTATAAAAATATCATTATGTGATAATAAAGTCAGACTTTGTTTTAACAGTAAGTCCTTCGCTCCTGGTTCACAGTTAATTGCATATAAATCGCTTTGAGAACCTTGACCCTCTCAAACTAACGCAAAATTTAATATTTAATTTTCTCTCCTGAGATGGTGTTTCTTTATATTTAACAAGTTTATCGTCTTTATGTTTCTGACACGATGCAGTCACTGCGCTCTTCTGGCCTATGTGTCGGTTAATCTGCTTTTTTTACTCACCATTCCACTCCCGATAACCTCATGATTTAGCTTTGAATTTTTCCATAACTGTCGCGTGGTTACTAACAGACAAATATTGTGTATAAACTGAATTCTCTGATCCGGTACAAGCCTAAACATTACAGATCAACACAAAGATTTCAGGTGCTGTAATTAATCTTTGGTCCACAGCTCTTCTCCCCAGCAAGACCTGCTTTGTGCTTCTCTCAGATCGTGACAAAAAGAAAGCTTCGCGCGGCTCTCCTCTCCTGACTGGTGCTCTCTAGCCCAGGGAGAACAAAGGATATAGATTGTATAGAGACACATTGGCTCACAACGTATTGGAGATTGTAACAAAACAAAACAAACAAACAAAAAAGAACTGAATTTTTTCTTCTTTCTTTGTGAGAACTCCCCGACATGGCTTTATCTCCCTCTGACGACTATCTCTAAACCCAGTTGACTAGCTTATCTTACAAAAGTGTAAGATAGAACAACTCGCATGCTCTTCATAATAAGCGTCTAAATTGAGCACGTTGCCTCTTGATCTTAAATCGTAACCTATGAACTTAAATAGTAAACATGGCGCTAAAGGCTTGTAGCCTCAATAAAAGTGCCTGAAGTCAAAGCCACAAACTTCGAGACTGAATCTATTGATTTTATGATCTAGAAATCCGACGATATGAAAAATGATGACGAGGTTTTGGGCGTTAGATCTAAATTCAACTTTTCAGATCTACTTTCAGGTTTAATCGATGTGCTTGTTAGAGAAGTCTGTGCTCTCCACGCAAGGGAACAACTCTGAGTCCTAACCATGAACAGTACAGTCACAGTGGTGCTGGGGCTCTCGACTTGTGTCAGTCTAGAGATTTAAGATTTTCCTCAACCTCCACCGAGCGAGCACACCTTGTCACACCTGACAGACTGAAACGCTGCATCTGAAGCACCGAGAATCCAACACCTGAAGCCATAGGTTCGAAAGCCGATTGTTATCCTTTAGTTCATGTGTAGCATGAATGTTCTCATTTTCAGTGAAGTTTGATACAGTTACCCAATAATTCATGACATTTAGACTTGTTTCATAGGGCGGGCAGACCGTTCTCAGAACCAAAATCACATGGAATATTAAAGCAGTAAACAGTGCGCCCAGTAACATGAAGGATCGACCGATGGACAAATCAAAGCAGCACTGCCCGTTATAACAACAGGTGAGCACGGAGAGACAATTGGTTGTCCACAGAAACATTCCATAATGGACAGAGGCCAGAGAAAATCTTACCAACAATGTGTGGTATGCAGGAATGCATAGATATATACATCGAAAACCCCAAGTTAAGCCTGACTACTGACAGTGTGAGCGAGTGGCAGGCTGGCCTTTAGATGCCAGTGTTATGACGGGCTAATAATACCAAGTTGATCGCCGGAGCATACGAAGATTCTTCGAGTAATACTGAGATAACTGGTGCTTTGGTTAGTGAGGTCTGGTGTAAAAGGGCATGGTTGGCATCACCATGGTGATGATATCACGCCCATCAAGGCTTTGTTAGGATGGCACCCAGTATTAAGCTCCTGACGTGGAGAAAATGACGCTGGAGTCGGTTACCTATGGAGTTCCCTAGCCTACTGGAGTAAGGGCAAGCAACCCAGTTACAGTTGAAGTCAGTTGTATAGAAGAATTGGGGTGGACCAGTAACTTGTTACTTTTTTAATTACAGAGGTCGAGAGCGACAAATGGTCAAATCGGCTCACGATATATTAAAAAAAACAACCCCAGAGAGAACAAAGCCACCTTCCCGTCACAGGGAGCAGATTCTGATCTCATCCCTGCCGGTCTATCTGAGTAAGCTTTAACTGCATCTGATCATTTATCATTGAAATGGCTTTCGTTCCATGTCGTCATTATATAATACGATCTTAATTGCAGAAAATTTGTGGATTCCTATTATATGTTTAATGTTGTAAAACTGAAAGAGCCCATTAAACCCTTTCAAATGGTACCTTTTGCATTAAGATTTGGTCAAAAATAAGTTTTTTTTTCTTTTTTTTTTTTGCAATTTCTTTTAGATTACACTCACGCTCCTTTTTTGATTATTCCTAAAATTGCGGAAGAAATTCGTAAAATTACAAAAAAATTCTCCGATGTTCAAGTTGAGATAACTCTAGAACTAATCGTCCGGTCATAATAATTTTTGTTGTTTTGTCTTCAACACAAGAAGATCTTTGCAACCGAAACACAACTGAATGATGTTTAATGTTGCGTTTGGAGTCCTAAGTTGAGTATGTTTGACCTCTCTGAACCCCTTGATGAAATAGTTCTAGTTCGGTACAATTTGTTTGTTTGAGTTAGAGGAATCAGTGAATATGTATGAGTGAGTTTGAAAATAGGTGAATTTGTTTCAGTGAGTTCGAGCAATCCAATTAAGAACACATAAAACCTTGACTCAACCTTGTAACCGTATCTGGTCAAGTTAGTCTTCCATTAAATACTTCAGAGCAAAGAGCGCTTGCATGTCTGTGCATGTGTGTATGTGTGTGCGCGCGCGTGTGAAACTGTCAGCGCATCGTTAGCTGTGGCGCCTCCATTACTACCGCGTGCAATTGACCTAAACTTTCCTTCTCAATTGACTACACATATTAATGGCTCGTTACGAATTTTTATGCTCTTTTAATTTGAAGCTTTCAACTACATTTTTACTTGATTCTATCTTAAAAAACCTTCAATGTTGGAATGTATATCTTCTCAATTATCTGCTTTAAAAATTTATATCTTCTTAGCCGTCTGTTAACTCTTTTCAACGTAGAACGACTATCATTAATCAAAATCCTACTTCTAAACGGTGACCAAGGAGCGAACAATGGCGCCAGGTTAGATAACACATCAAACAAGATAACACATATTCAAGCTTATTTTTTATCAACTCTTTAAGATAAAAAAATATCTGTGTGGTATCTTATTGACATATTAGATAAGGTCAACAGATTGATTTTTTTCTCCTCATGCTATCAACAGTTAAAACACGCAGCGTAACACACACAGGAAATAATTGACGGTAAAACTGACACTATTCTCCTCTCACCCAGCCCTCTCTCCAGATAAAACTTGTTTTCCAGGACCAACCCCATGGCCAATCTGTGTTTAAAGATTGTGAATACACTGGTGCAATTTCCTACATCATCCATCCTTACTAACAACAGCAGCAGCAGGATACGGTAGAACAAAAGGACAAACTCAGATAATTTCATAATCGCTGGTGCCACTTTCTACATCATCCATCCTTACTAACAACAGCAGCACGAAAGAACAAAGGACAAACTCAGATTATTTCATAATCGCTGGTGCCACTTCCTTCATCATCCATCCTTACTAACAACAGCAGCAGCACGAAAGAACAAAGGATAAACTCAGATCATTTCATTATCGCTGGTGCCACTTTCTACCTCATCCATCCTTACTAACAACAGCAGCAGCACCTACACAATGAACATCAACATAAATAGATAAATTGATGCCAGAACAACATAGACATCAACAACATCAATACATAAATTAGTGCCAGAAGTGTACACAGCTCTGATAAGAGGAAAACTTGCATTTGGCAATATTTGGAGGCAAAGAAAAGGAACCACAAAAAAAAAGTTAAAAGGAAACTATATTCAAATAAATGAAAATGTAAAATAAGATAAGAATTCACAGTTCCGCGGGGCAAAACATGCTAGTATAAAAACAACCGTTTTGTTCTCTAAAGCATTATTATTATAAATGACACTCTAAACACATCTTACAGCAACGCTCAAAGCTGGACTTGGCATTAGGTGGAGACAAAACTCCAAATTCTTCCAGATACCACTCAATCGCTGACACGGAAGCCACCGATATTAATACAATAGTAATATAAAATTACAAGTCTAAAATACTCGAGTTCATCCTTACTCTGTGAATTTTTAAATCCTTGTGGAAAGATTTGCAAAAGTCTATGTGTCATCCTTTTTCCTATTTCAGCGAGAACATTTGAGTCAAACTGAAAGCAGTATGGTATGTTCAGCAATGTTTATTAAAGAGCAGACCAAGACAATAGGGCAAAAATAGTAAAAGGACACCCTGCTGGTACAGTTTCCCTTTTTATCCTACTGGGTGTGTTGACATTTAAAAACAATCGTTCCTATTCGAATGAGGCTGTAGAAGATTAACTCACCACAAAGTGTCATCAAAAATTCCCAATCGCCAGTGTAAGCACCAGAAACAGTTGGTCCAGTGCGCCAGTCAGCACTCAGCAGACGTGAAGCTCACTTCACCTCGCCGAGTTGTGGTTATCTGTGTTTACGCCTGGACCAGCAGACCCGAGAGACACTCAGCACTTAGAGCGCAAGTCAGAGGGAGATCATGCTGAGCCGCCCTTTAAGACCACAGCAATAGATTATTGCGGGAAACAACACTTTCTGACCTCATGTGTCGAGAACGCGGTGTTCAAACTAGTTAGTTTCTGCACTGCTACCAGAGGCATGAACTTTACCCTTTGTTTTCTTTTTTCTATAATACAGCAAACCTGTACGAGATCAGGTTGTTCGCCCCTGAACCTGCGCAAGACTTCTGCCTGGCAAGTTCATAAAACCTAGGAATGCCATTTTCAGGTGTAAGAAGTGTGGACTTATTACCCTTCGCTTTACACCCCAGCCCCCCACTTCCACACATGCACTTCCACACACCCCCCATACACAGCCCTGAGCCGAGGTGGACGTGGGAGTGTGTGCAGGTAGATCGAAGTATTTACCAGCAGAGATTATTGAGAATCGATCGATCAAGTGGAAGGCAGCTGAATGTCGGAATCTGTGACATAGTTATTCAAAGTCGTTATTGTCGCGGTGCCTGAATCTGTCGCGCAGTTTTTGTTATTTTGGCGGTGCCTCAGATAACGGAGTATTCACCGTATAAGACTCTCCACGGAGCTTAGGGGACGTATTCCTTCTCTAACAACTAATAGAGGATAGAGAAGTACTGTAGGACCAGTGGTTTGCTGGGGGTACGACGGTGAGGGGGAGAGTACACAGGAAACACCATTCTTGGATAACGCTAAAACAATTCAATACAACTCCCAGCAGTGTCAGTGATGAGTCTCACCCTACCAGCTCTAACCTTGGCCTAACACAGACCTAGAGGGGTTTTGCTTTGAAAGCTATGACGAGGGTAATGATTATTAACTGCCTGAAAGCAAGAGAATCCACAACCCAGCTTGCTTCTCGTCGCTCTAGAAACAGCTTATGTTTATTAGGACGAGAAACAGAAAACTATAAGTTAATATTCTACTGAGGAGGAGAAGATAACCGAGTTCAGTTGTCTGTGTATGGGTAATCGGTAATAGACCTTCCAGCTGGATTGTACAAGAACAGTTGGTTTACACGAAAAACGAGATACTATTGATCAAAATAAAGCAGTTTTCAAACATAAGAGATGTATGGCTATGAAAAAGAGAAAGAGAGAGAGAGAGAGAGAGAGAGAGAGAGAGAGAGAGAGAGAGAGAGAGAGAGAGAGAGAGAGAGAGAGAGAGAGAGAGAGAGAGAGAGAGAGAGAGAGAGAGAGAGAGAGAGAGAGAGAGAGAGAGAGAGAGAGAGAGAGAGAGAGAGAGTGAACCCGATACCTCTCAAGCCGTGTCCTATCTAGACGCACTTGTTTTTTTTGTTTTTTGTTTTTTTTGTTATTTACCACTAGAGACGGACGATACATCATATATTTGCCTGGTGCCAGATCATGTTTTTGAACAGTTAAGAAAAGAAAGGTTTTGGGATGAAGATGACGAGTGATGGTACAATGTTGCTTCTTAAAAGGAACCAAATTCTCCTATTGATTGAGACCAGAATGTCATGCTAGAAAGTTTCTAGACAGAAAACAGCCTCCCCTCCCATCTTGCACTATTAGGTGGTGGGGAGTCTGTTTTGTAGGGTCAGAGGTGAGATGCTTTGCTCCGGTCTTAGGCTGCTTCACCTGAGAAAAGCGAGACTACCTATTGACTATGGGGTAAGTAAAAGCGAGACTACCTATTGACTATGGGGTAAGTAAAAGCGAGACTACCTATTGACTATGGGGTAAGTAAAAGCGAGACTACCTATTGACTATGGGGTAAGTAAAAGCGAGACTACCTATTGACTATGGGGTAAGTAAAAGCGAGACTACCTATTGACTATGGGGTAAGTAAAAGCGAGACTACCTATTGACTATGGGGTAAGTAAAAGCGAGACTACCTATTGACTATGGGGTAAGTAAAAGCGAGACTACCTATTGACTATGGGGTAAGTAAAAGCGAGACTACCTATTGACTATGGGGTAAGTAAAAGCGAGACTACCTATTGACTATGGGGTAAGTAAAAGCGAGACTACCTATTGACTATGGGGTAAGTAAAAGCGAGACTACCTATTGACTATGGGGTAAGTAAAAGCGAGACTACCCATTGTTTCCAAAACGTACACTCTGTGTAATGCAGCAGTTACCTCCCGGTTTCTTAGGTCACTATGAGATCAGTTGACATGAATATCAACATTTGAGAAATTTTAATTCACCCAAGACATAAATTGTTTATCAAGAAACCAAATCGATCCAGTTGAAACAAATAGAATAGCGCACAGAACAGACCAGAGAAATTACATTTACCTGTAAAAATGTCACTTTACTTACTATAATAATATTTTTAATTGCACAATTAAGTTTATTCCTTGTAAGCGTAAAGTAAAAGTAATTATAGCACAGCGACATTAATTTACAGCACAGCAACCTGAGTGGGTTTTTTTTTTAATCTCACAAAAAAGAATAAGAATTATTGACGCAGATGCTCACGTTTCGTTGAATGTTTACGCTACTTTCTGGGGAAGAAAAAAAAAATTACACAGGAGCTGAAACAATGGGCTGTTTATTACTTGAGAGCTCAAGACCCCCTAACAAAGCCCCTGGTTTGAAAAAGCTGTGAGGTAGCGATGGATACGCCTAGAAATAATAATTTGAGGCAATTGCTACTTAGAAAATAACAAGTTGGATATGTGTTATCTCACCGTCCTTACTTTTCTTCCGTAAAGCATCAACGCATCAATCTGTGTAACCAACTTGTGTTATCTTACCGTCCTTACTTTTCTTTCATAAAGCATCAATGCATCAATCTGTGTAACCAACTTGTGTTATCTCACCGTCCTTACTTTTCTTCCATAAAGCATCAACGCATCAATCTGTGTAACCAACTTGTGTTATCTCACCGTCCTTACTTTTCTTCCATAAAGCATCAACGCATCAATCTGTGTAACCAACTTGTGTTATCTCACCGTCCTTACTTTTCTTTCATAAAGATTCAACGCATCAATCTGTGTAACCAACTTGTGTTATCTCACCGTCCTTACTTTTCTTCCATAAAGCATCAACGCATCAATCTGTGTAACCAACTTGTGTTATCTCACCGTCCTTACTTTTCTTCCATAAAGCATCAACGCATCAATCTGTATAACCAACTTGTTGAGACCCGGCTGTCGTGCATCATAGTGAGGATTTCAGAAACCATGGATTTGCATTTTTATGCAGCTCAAAAAATAGCTAAAATCTGAATCTAAATTAAGACATAAGATAGATATGGAGAGAGAAAGAGAAAGAGAGAGAGAGAAGAGAGAGAGAGAGAGAGAGAGAAAGGGAGAGAGAGATAAAGAGAGAGAGAGAGAGGGAGAGAGAGATAAAGAGAGAGAGAGAGAGAGAGAGAGAGAGAGAGAGAGAGAGAGAGAGAGAGAGAGAGAGAGAGAGAGAAGCTTTGTAAATACCACTCAGATTGCTTGTAAACCTATAGTTCGTGTTCTACTTGCAATTTTTTTAGTGCAAAAGTGCAATTGCTCAAGAAAAGACCAGGAAAGAAAAGCTAGCTGTAAAGCCTAAGTTCATTTTGATTTTGATCATCATTATCAGCCTTAAAAATATCGCCTTTATCTTATTATCATCACCACCATCCTCGTCCTCCTTCTCCTAATTATCATCACCACCATCACCTTTGTCATCTTCATCATTATCGACACCATAATCTTCATTATCATCAACTGCATCAGCAGCGTCTTCTCTTTCTCATTGAACTGCTCTTCTCAATCCCAATTAACACCCACATTATTTTCATCTTCTTCATCGTCATTTTCAAGTCGAAGACTTCCTTGTATTTGCAAACAGAACAGAAAATTCCTCGATGAGTCTGATATTTGAGAAAAGGACGATCAATGTCTATATTTACCAGAGTTGATTCAGTGAGTCAGTGAGTCAGTCAGTCAGCAGTATCAAAATCCTTTGGGCATTACTCCTCGCTTCCAGTGCGACAAAACTTTATCAGAAAGACTCAGGTAATTGCGACTTCTTAACGTGTCTTGACCTCAAGTTTTCATTGAGTTTTTCGCCTGCTTGGCTTCAGAAGAATTTTACACGGAGAAAGCGCCTTACCGAAAAGCCAAGGGCATAGCATGTCAGATGAGATTCGGTCTTACCATCTCACGAGCCAGCCAGGGGTTGACCTATCTGCCGCCCCCACTGAGGATTTTAAGGCAAAAATACCTGCTATGAGGACAGATTTTATCAGCATTTTTCTACTTTTCCTTGGAAGGAATCTTTAGACTAAATATAACTTGTTCATTATCTTCTTTAGGCTTTACTTAAAATTTTTTTTTTTTTTGAAAATCCACCCCACTCCCCAATTTCATTGTTCACTCCATAACAAAAATCATCTTGTAGCAATTTGTGCATGTAAGTCAGGGCTCTGCTTACTGGGTAGGACTCCAAACTTATCCACTGTTCGATTCCAAGCTTGGACCTGTACAGGCCTGGAGAGGATCAGGTTAACACCACACGCACTGGTAGTCGCTAAGGATTTTTGGATACAGGAAAACATAAACGATGGTACAGCGAGACAAAAAGGGTACAAAATACCAGAAAAACACGAAGCCTTTTCTTTCTTTAATTTGAAACATTTTCCTTCTGTGCACAATAGTAACATACATACGTATATATTATTTTTATATACCCGCAAAAACCATCAAGACTTTGATATAGATAGAATGTATCAGCTATCAGATATTCATTTCCGAACTATTAGCACAATAATATTATGAATCTCTCTTATCATAATCTGAAATGTCGCAGTGTGCAATTTACCTTAGGATTTCATGTGTCATATCGTTTTCTCTTGACAATTTAAGATCAGCTTGACTTTTTCAATGTTTATTTTATCATTTATATTTACCATACTCAATAATCCATTACCACATTGGTAATATTATGTGAAACAGGGAAAAAAACTTTACCGACCTCATTAAAATGTAAACTGATTATTTATATATGCAATGTTATACAATTTATATGGAGTATTTACAATTTTATTGAATTAAACACTTGAGACTCTCATAGACTCTCAAAACGGTCCGCGGTCACCCTCAACCCGCATCTTTATAAACGAATTCAGCATTGCTTGCCAAACAATAATTAAAAAACCAAAGAAGAAGAAGAGAGTGATAATAATTATGGCAATTCAAAACAACGCCACGTTTTCTCAAAGTTAAATGGAAAATAAAAAAAAAAATCATCTCCATGAAAATGCCTGAGTACTGTATGGTTCAAGTATAATGAGACATTCGTTTGTAGAAGAGAACACATTTCTGTTCATACATCTTGAATAAATATGTTATTTCATGCTGCGCATTAAAGTATGGTACTGTACAAACTCTTCTATCCGTAGACGGCTGCTCTACAGGGCATGAGATATATTGTAAGCAGTACTGACACAAAACAATTTGATGTGTAATAGAGGGAAAATCCTATATCTGTGATAGGCTACAAGTTTATAAACAATTCGCAAAAGTATGATTTCTAAGCGTTCTCTGACAATTGTTGCCCATATTTCTTCAGCGCCGCATATTCTACTACGTAGTTCTTAAAAAAGCTGAATAACAAAGATTGGTAAAAAGGTCCAATCTCAACAAAGTCCATTTCCATTAAACAAAGTTTTAATGCCTGGTGAGGCCTAAAAGGCATTGTAGTCTTGTAATATCACATTACTTAGATTAAAGTCTAGTAACAAAAAAGCTATAAAATATTGCAGTCGAGAAACATTTCGATAAGAAGTCTAGTTATAGTGAATTGCTGCTGCACTCGATATGACGTCTAGTTATAGTGAATTCTTCCTGCACTCGAGAAAGATCTCGATATGAAGTCTAGTTATAGTGATTTGTTGCTGCAGTCGAGAAACATCTCAATTAGAAGTCTAGTTATAGTGAATTCTTGATGCAGTCGAGAAACATCTCAGTAAGAAGTCTAGTTATAGTGAATTGCTGCTGTAGTCAAGAAACATCTCGATATGAAGTCTAGCTAAAGTGAATTGCTGCTGCAGTCAAGTGAAACCTGATTCAGTCTTAGTTGAGGTGTTAAATTATACTTACACTAAAGGAAATGCCGCTGGTACTAACAAAAGAAAAATAGCTGAAGTCTAGTTCGCCTAAATTTCTCGAAATAAATCCGATAAAAGTCTAGTAAGATCAAGTATGTATCCTTTTTTATGGTTACACCAAAGGTGATGTTGCAATTGACACTTCGTAGTCACACCAGATGAAGGGTTTCGCTTGCATTATATCAAATGTTGCGGCTTACGTTTCTTAATGTAATGAAATGATGTCTAATATATGTAGAATTTAACACTGTGTCTCTGTCCAATAACAAAAAAAGAATTTTGTGAGATAATCAAGTAAAATGAAGTGATGTGGTGAAGTAATATTAATTGATGTGCCGCAGTCTCTTAAGATTATATGAATTCTTATGGTAAAAACAACCAGAAAGTGCAGTATTATTAAATTATTCAACGTTGTGTAGTATCAACAAATGAGATAATGTAATGCCTGATCAGTAAAGTATAGATCTACCCTTGAGATGTTTTAACAATTATATAGTGTAAGGTAGTACCAGGAAATAATCTATGTATGAAGCAGCAATTAGATTATATAGATTCAGTGTAAGGTAGTACCAGGAAATAATCTATGTATGAAGCAGCAATTAGATTATATACATGCAGTGTAAGGTAGTACCAGGAAATAATCTATGTATGAAGCAGCAATTAGATTATATACATGCAGTGTTAGGTAGTACCAGGAAATGATCTATGTATGAAGCAGCAATTAGATTATATACATGCAGTGTTAGGTAGTATCAGGAAATGATCTATATATGAATCAGAAATTAGATTATATACACGCAGTGTAATATCAGCGAATAAGATAAGTGCAGTAAGGGTAAATGAGGTCTTGTAGCTGAGAATCAACAAATCTTATAGTAATGTAGTATTTATGTATTTCAGGTAGAATAAGCTAAAGCCACTTTTGAAAAAAGTCATCCTGGATGTGAAAAGTCTTCAGCCGTCAGTTTTTAACGATAAACAAAAAATTAGTTAAAAGTGCTTGTAGGCATTGTATTTATTTCAGCTCTACAAATATCAGCAAACAAAGTGAGGAATTTGGCCGTTTGAAATAAGCTTTCTTTAAAAAATGGCTTTCTTTTTCATGATCACCGAAGAAGATGTGACTTAATCTGAGCAACTGAGATTTGCTGTGTATCTCAGAACGACCACACTTTAACTCCACCAACTGTTCATGTCTCATAGCTCCACGCTATGCATATATGTTGTATGCTTAGAGCACAGCAGGGAGGGCGTAGAACATTGTCACACCGCATGATATTAGCAATTACTGAATTTTGAATAATTAATGAAGTTTCAACTCTACCCTAGTATTTCGTGTCTCCACAGGGTTTATCTACTTTCTCTATCGGGTAGACCCGCTGAGGTAATCAGTATAGGACAGCCTAATCATGGAGTGAAATCTAATGCAAATTTAAACGTGACAGAACGAGGACCACGTGTCAAAATCTTCTGAATTTCCAATTACCGGGGTTTGAGGGGGAAAAAAGTTGCATAACGGGGATAGTAGGGTGTTTTCAAATTATTAATTATTCCACCTCAACTAAGTGCACAATGATGTAATTTCTTTTTTTTCCGAATTGATTAGAGTGAATCAACTGTGATCAAACCTTATCAGCTTTTGCTTTCTTTATTTTGTTCATATTAAATTATTTTTTGTTTCTTCTTTTTTAAAT
The DNA here is from genome assembly GCA_033675545.1 of Elysia crispata. Lineage (NCBI taxonomy): Eukaryota > Metazoa > Mollusca > Gastropoda > Plakobranchidae > Elysia > Elysia crispata. The sequence continues at coordinate 13,623 of JAWDGP010003455.1, forward strand.
TTTTTAATTATTTTTTTTTTAAATTTTAATTTCGTGTACGCGCCCTTTCAGGTAAGTTTCGAGTGCAAACAGCTCACTCGATAGGCTAAACTATTTACCTCCCTCTGTTCACCCAAACGGTCATTCCGCGTTTCAAACTAGAGGTTCCGTGGGGCAGGCTGGCTCCTTGGGGCAATACCAACAAGAATGGGATTTCTTGGCGCAAAACTGAAAAGGACGTGGTTTCTTTGAGCAATATTAGCAAGGCTGTAGATTCTTGGCGCAAAACTAATTAGGACGTGGCTTCTTTGAGCAATATTAGCAAGGCTGTAAAAACTTTGGGCAATATTAACAAAGGCGCGGCTTGTTCGGGTGAAATGGGCGAGTCTTCTTAAGGCAATATCAACAAGGGCGTGGCTTCTTGGGGTAATGTAAAACAGGGGCATGACTTCTTGGGGCAACATAAGCAAGGGCGTAGCTTTTTGGGGGGCAATATGAAACAGGGGTATGGCTTCTTTGGGCAATATAAGCAAAGCTGTAGCTTCTTGGGGCAGTATTAACAAAGGCGTGACTGTTTGACATGAAATTAACAAGGGCGTAACTTCTTGGGGCAATTTCAGCAAGGGCGTGGCTTCTTGGACCAAAGTTAGACAGGGGTGTGGCTTCTTGGGACAATGCTATAAAGGACGAGGCTTCTTGGAAAGAAATTAACAAGGGCGTGGCTTCTCCACATCCGCTGTTGACTTTGTCTTCTGGGAGCGCCTGGACAAAAAAAATGAAAAAAAAGTAGCGATTTCAAAAGTAGTAATGTAAGAAATATTATGAGATAAGATATTCAGACACAAAACTTGATACGGGAAGATAAAAAACAAGCGTAAGGGAAAGGGAAAATGTGAATAAAACATTATATCTATAGGTATTCAATAAACTAGGTAAGAAGAGAAATAAACTAAGAAACGTATAGGTAAATGGATGGAGAAAAATAAAATTACGAACGAAAAAAGATGCCAATAGAAAGTAAGAGAGATAAAGAGAGAGAGGAGAGGGGAAGGAGGGAGACAAGGACAAGTAGACAGATATCGACAGATAGAAAGAGAGTATGAAGGAGAAAGAGGAAAAGAGAGGAGAAGAGAGGAATAAAGATAGATAGACATAGAGAAAGAGTGTGTGTGAGAAAGAGAGAGAGAGTGAAAGAGAGAAAGAAAGAGAGCGATAGAAATGTAGACGGTGGGGGCAGAAAAAAAGGAAAGGCATGTGAGTATAGTCGAAAGAAAGAAAGATTGGGACAAAAGACAAAACAAAAACTTCTAGTGCAATATTCGTGGCCTTATCACCGTAAACCTGCATCTTTATCACACATATAATTACACATGTCGCACTAAATGCTTTTTTCTGTGTGTTAAACCTTCTATGGTTGTTGAGAATAATTATGTTTCACTGGTATCTAACTCTAATTTATAATTAACAGTGCATAATGAATACACGCAGCTTTGTCATGCGTATTGAACCAGAACGGGGTATTTCCATTTCAGATGAATTCTAATCACCATAGCTCGATCTAATGATAACTTCAGAGTCTGCAGTGTTGTGTGCCCTACACCGCTCTGCGCATGACCAAAACACGAAAGTCACTCCAATCTAAATACTTCTGATCAATGCATTGATCCAAGCCATCTTCTCTCAAAAGAATACAAAAATTAAATTAAACCAAAAAACTTCCTCTCTTGCATTATTTGCCAAGCATCCAAACATTATCGCATAACATAAATGACAAAAAAAAAAAAAAAATAATAATAATAAGAGAAGATCAATATAAACAAAATTTTTATTTCAACTTATAACAAAATTTTTACATCCATGTCTGCAGCACTACTTATTAATTTCCATTCAGATATGACTCAGTTTTATTCAAAAGCGACTAACTGCAAAAAAAAAAAAAAAAAAAAAAGAGGACGAGTGTTAGTTTTATTTGCTTTCTGGCAATACTGCCACTGATATATTGGTGTTTTGACTTGTTATATAGAAATGAGACGAGGAGAGGTCTCCAGTCTTACCAGCTCATTTCCTCAGCCTCCTCGACAGTCTCGGGAAGTTTGCGCTTTGCCGTTTCGGGTAGGAAGAGAGCAGAGATTCCACAGAGGATGGCCGTCGAGCCGAAGACCAGAAGCGGGAACGTTTGGCCTATGGGGCCGGAAATGCTGGAGCCCTGCGAGAAATGGAAGGTTGAATATTTGTAGAGGGTTAAAGGCATCTTAGTCAGAAGAGAGAAAGAGTCGCTGAGAGTGAGTGAGTAAGTGAGAGAGAGACAGACAGAAAAAGTGAGAGAAAGAGACGCTGAGAGTGAGTGAGTAAGTGAGAGAGAGACAGACAGACAGAAAAAGTGAGACAAAGAGAGAGAGAGAGAGAGAGAGAGAGAGAGAGAGAGAGAGAGAGAGAGAGAGAGAGAGAGAGAGAGAGAGAGAGAGAAAATGTGTGTGTCCTTGAAACAAAGCAACATATTGGCGAGAGTAAATATTTCGCAATGTGATGATACAATTATAAAGACTCTTCCCTGGCAACACCCGACACATCAGAGTTCATTTTATTTAAGAAATAAGCTGAACCTCATCATCAAAATGCAAATAAAATTTATGTGCATTTCGATGATGAGGTTGAGCTTATTTCTATATTTAATATAGATGATCTGTGCAAACGGTTCTCAAAATTACGTGGTTAGGATGTAGATTTATTCACGCAATCAAAAGTAGTGGTATTTTTCACAAACAATTTACTGGTTTACTTTTGAATTTTCGCCTGAAATGAAATGATAATAGATAATAAATATTCGCATCAATCTATAGATCTTCATGATTTACATCAGTTGAGAAAATAACACACAATGAAACATCCGGCGAAGAAGCTGCAATGCGTTTCTGTCACATGATTAAGTCGAGTGACGTCAACATTGACGCATGAATTTAAAGCACCATTATTCCTGGTCAACCCTTAGGGCTGGAAGCTCCATTCAAAATTCTAGAGGAAGCGTTGTTTTTTTGCTGCTTTGTGGTTGGCAGACCACATTGAATGATATTGTTTAACCCTACTGAAAATTTGCATTGAAATGGTAATTGAAATTTGCCCATAATTATTTGCATTCCAAACAAAGAAAAGAAAAACACTCAGCGAAAACTAAAGACCGTAGTTTAAAAACAAATCAAACGCAAAAGGGCGCATATTTTAATTAGACTAAGGAAAAAAGTACTTGGGGATATGCGTTTTGTGAAGAATATATTTATTTAAGAGGACAAAGGACAGAAAAAGAGTTAACAGCGATGAGACAGAATGAGAGAGAGAGAGAGAGAGAGAGAGAGAGAGAGAGAGAGAGAGAGAGAAATAGAGAGAGAGAGAGAGAGAGAGAGAGAGAGAGAGAGAGAGAGAGAGAGAGAGAGAGAGAGAGAGAGAGAGAGAGAGAGAGAGAGAGAGAGAGTAAAGAGACTGACAAGGAGATAAGAGACGGAGAAAATATTAAAAAAAAAAAATTTTAGTGGTAAGCGTTTATAAATGTCATTTGTTGATGCGTTTGTTGGCAAATCATGAATGATAATAACAATAACAATAGTAGTAGTAGTAGTAGTAGTAGTAGTAGTAGTAGTAGTAGTAGTAGTAGTAGTAGTAGTAGTAGTAGTAGTAGTAGTAGTAGTAGTAGTAGTAGTAGTAGTTTTAGTGGTGGTAGTAGTAGTAGTAGTAGTAGTAGTAGTAGTAGTAGTAGTAGTAGTTGTAGAAGTAGTAGTAATAGTAGTAGTAATTGTAGTAGTCGTAGTAGTCTTAGTAGTCTTAGTAGTAGTAGTGGTAGTAATAGTAGTGATAGTAGTATTAGTAGTAGTAGTAGTAGTAGAAGTGTTTTAGTAGTAGTAATTGTAGTAGTAGTAGTAGCAGTAGTAGTAGTAGTAGTAGTAGTAGTAGGAGTAGTAACAATAAAAAAAAGGAAGAAGAAAAAGAAACACAATTGCTTTTTTCATTTTCATTACTTTTATACAATCAGGCCATTTTATTATATTTATTCATATGTTCTCATTGTTGTTGTATGTTGCTGCTCTTGGGATTTTTAATATTATTATTACTAATGTTCTTCTTCTTCTTCTTCTTCTTCTTCTTCTTCTTCTTCTTCTTCTTCTTCTTCTTCTTCTTCTTCTTCTTCTTCTTCTTCTTCTTCTTCTTCTTCTTCTTCTTCTTCTTCTTCTTCTTCTCACTATTATTATTATTATTATTATTATTATTATTATTATTATTATTATTATTATTATTATTATTATTATTATTATTATTATTATTATTATTATTATTATTATTATTATTATTATTATTAATGTTGTTATTGTTGTTTCTATTGCTTTTATTTTTTTTTGTTAATATTAGTTTGCTACTCTTGTAGTTATGTTTGTGTTCGTAAATAATATAAACGCAATTCTAAATAACAACCTATAAATCTATTAAGCATTTATTTCGTTCTGTATGAGCGTTACGTAAATTTATACTTGGCATTTATGCGGGCTACGCACCTTTTTTTTTAGACATAGAGTACTTCTGCTAAAAAGTATACAGAAATAAAATTCCTTACTTAATCGACATCATGATGCAGGGTTCCCATCTAGGAAAGAAACAGAGAAAGTTAGCTCTGATGAAGAATCCTCTGTAACATTGTTGGAATTGACCTTGCAGCAGTTCTCACCCGCCATTTATATATTTGTTTCTTCTTGTTTTGAAAAGTTTAGATCCTTTTATTCTCTTTTAATTTCAATTAAATACACTATACGTAATAGTATGGGAGCTACATTTTCGCCCAAAACATGGTGGAGCTGAAGTTATAATTCGCAGACCGTGTCACGTGACCTCGCTGTAGTCCATGGTGCAACCTTAGCCCAAACCCAAGAAAGGCAATAGAGTGCGTTAGCCATCAGCTCATAATTATGCTAATTAGTCCACAGTCCCCGCGATCAAGGGAACGACAAGACTAAAGCGCTTTCACATTATTGAAACAAGGCAAACAGATAAAACTTACCAGGGAGCCAATGTAAGGGGAGATTATTCCGCCTATTCTGCCGGTCATCGAGCAGATTCCTAGACCGGATTGTCTGAGGGTGGTCGGGATCAACTCGGGGGTGTATATCCACACCAGGGCGAAAGAGCAGGTGATGAAAAACTTGCCCAGGTTGGAGAGAACCGTGTTGATCCAGGCCGCATCTGGGGTGGAAACGAAAGTCAGGGTAGGGGTAGGGTAGTTGATAAGGTGCTAGATAGGTGGATAAAAACATGGATTGACAGATCAGTATTGCATGCGTGAGGTAAATAGCATGGATAAACAAATGGATAAGGGATGACAGGATTGATGGCTACTAGTTCTTGGGGTGAAAGATACCAAACTAAACGTTAGATTGGTAGAATGACCGGAAGCTTGGTTGATGGATGAATCTATATTTCTGTTTCGAGGAAGACTATGTTGCTTTTTGAAAGCTTCTAAAAGTATGTAGTAGGATTGTGATTGGAAATCTGTGGGTGTGTGGTTCGATAGATATTTGGATGGAAAGGTGAATGGATTGATGTCTGAATGGTCAAAGGGTAAATTTATCGGTGAATCGTTGGATTTATGGGTGGGTGAATGGATAATGGCTGTTTAGATAGATGGATAGACAGTTGAGCGGCTTCTTGGTAGAGGATGACTGGGCAGACGATGAGTGGAGAGTTAGTGGGTGAGAGGATGGAGTATAGTGAATACTTGGATAATGAATGGATAGACGTATGAAGGGAACAGGTTGGATCTATGTATTATGTCTGGATGAATAAAGTATAGACAAACGATGCATGACCAAATGGGCTGTTCCGAAGTTAATCCGAGGGGAATACTCCTATCCTTCAGACCTATACTTAGATAGTTACAAAATAATACACCAACCGAAAGGAAAGGGGCAGTAAAAAGTAGGCACATCCAACTTGTATATTTGGTTTCATATATTATTTTGTTTCAAGTTATAGACTTTATGACGTCACCAACTGAGGTCAGACCTGCACCATCACAAACACATTCTTTTAGACTTTTCAAATTACGTAACGTTAAGAGATTAGAAGTTTCACTAATTTATTGTTGACCTAAAGAATTGCTAATCATGGGCTGATTTATCAAGAAGTTATGAGGAAACAAGTGCTTCAGATGGGTTGGTAAATCTCGATTGATCAGCTTGTCAAAAATATTTCCCTTGCATAAATACCAAGAAAATAGATAAGACGAGAAAGTGGTTTGGAAAACAACGCCCATGTCGTTATCTGTAAACGTTTCCTATCTGAGTCAGTAGCAAGTTGGTGAGTCAGTGGGATGTTGGTGAGTCAGTGGGATGTTGGTGAGTCAGTAGCATGTTGGTGAGTCAGTGGGATGTTGATAATGATAATCCTAAGATCTAATCAGATATCCCATGATGGTAATGTCTCTTAAAGATTTGTCCTGTGGCAGTTTCGATGAAATTACATTACAAACATCCAATGTTCATTATTGTTTATCTACAACTTTAACTAAAAGTAATTTTTCTACAGCTTGAACTAAAAGTAATTGATCTACAACTAAAACTAAAAGTAATTTACAACTTTAACTAAAAGCACCCAAAACTAGTCAATACATTTTGCTCCTTTCACATGACCTTATTTAGCGGAGCATGGATCAACAATCCGAGACAACTCTTACTGTATCTCAAAACAATCGGGAGCGCCGTAGCCAGACAGGCAACTCCTCCCAACAACACACATATGCAGAAGACTGGCTTCCGGCCTATGGGACCTGTTAGAAACAACACTAGGAGGAAGTAGCACACAACTTCCAGGACGCTGATGATGAAGAAATTGAGGTAAATGTCGCCCTCTATGATGGAGCCGACGTTGAGGGTGAGGCCGTAGTACACCATACTGTTAACCAGCCTGAGGATCAGGGGAGGAAAAACGGGAGGAGCCTGGTTATCAGAGCGAGGAGGGATAGTGAGGCCATTGAGACAGTAAGACATAATGAGAGAAAGAAAGCTAAGGCAAGGAAAAGGAGGAATAAATGTGCAGTGTGATGCTCTAAAAGAAGAGAGGCAAAGCTTGTGTTAAAAACGCAGTGAGTGAGAGAGATAGAGGCTTAGAGAGTGAGGGAGAGAGAGAGAGAGAGAGAGAGAGAGAGAGAGAGGAAAAAAACAGAGAGACATAGAGAGTAGAAGAAAGGAAGAGATAGATTGAAAGGGAGAAAAAGAGAAAGAGACATGCAAAGTGCGAGAGAAAAAGAGATAGATAGATAGATAGAGAGACAGAAAGAGAGAGAGTGAGAGTTAGAGAGAGAGAGAGAGAGAGAGAGAGAGAGAGAGAGAGAGAGAGAGAGAAAGAGAGTAAGACACAGCGAAACAGTTTCAATACTATTGAGTGACTACAGCTGGTGTCACCATCAGTGTTGAGAAAATTATCAACAAATTGTTTTGCTAGGATCAAAGCTCGGAATTCTTTTTTGTGAAAGTTGAAAGGCAAATGTGAATGAGAGGTGAAGAAAATTTGAAAATGATAACGCAGAAGAGCGTTATGATAATTATCTGGTTGGAATTGATTATTTGGCAAAATTTCAAATCGAAGTAAGAAATGTTATTGATCTTTTTTAAAAATTAATGCAACATCTTTCTGACAGATGCAATAAATTCAGAGAACCATAATTTGGGGTCTCCATGCATGGGTCGCCGGTCGAGTCGCCGGGCGCCAGCGCTTGCTGCAGCCATGGAGCGAGGTGAGCAGTGCATGAGAGTGCATGCATCGCCTGGTCTGGGAGCGAGGTGAGCAGTGCATGAGAGTGCATGCATCGCCTGGTCTGGGAGGGAGGTGAGCAATGCATGAGAGTGCATGCATCGCCTGGTCTGGGAGCGAGGTGAGCAGTGCATGAGAGTGCATGCATCGCCTGGTCTGGGAGCGAGGTGAGCAGTGCATGAGAGTGCATGCATCGCCTGGTCTGGGAGGGAGGTGAGCAGTGCATGAGAGTGCATGCATCGCCTGGTCTGGGAGCGAGGTGAGCAGTGCATGAGAGTGCATGCATCGCCTGGTCTGGGAGCGAGGTGAGCAGTGCATGAGAGTGCATGCATCGCCTGGTCTGGGAGCGAGGTGAGCAGTGCATGAGAGTGCATGCATCGCCTGGTCTGGGAGGGAGGTGAGCAGTGCATGAGAGTGCATGCATCGCCTGGTCTGGGAGCGAGGTGAGCAGTGCATGAGAGTGCATGCATCGCCTGGTCTGGGAGGGAGGTGAGCAGTGCACGAGAGTGCATGCATCGCCTGGACTGGGAGGGAGGCTACCTGTCACATTTTCATGCCACATCGCCGTTGACTGGCAAGGTCAAAGCGACCTTTAAATGTTCTTGTTTCAGCCCAGTATCTCAACTCTCATTGGAGAACAGAACAAGCGGGATGGTCCAGTGCTCTTGCGGTTATTCTCAAGGCTAACATCAAACAGAAATTGGTTGACTCGAACTCGGTACAAAACTGTTTCTATTTGTAAAATTCCACCGGTCACGGATGATCAGAGACTGGGTTTGGCTTCCAGTAGACCTCACACTAATAATACTTCAAATTAAAAAGATTCAATTACTATAAAAGATAATGAGCTTGCTTTTTTTTTGTAGATTATAAGATACTTAATTTCCTCAGAAGATTCTTATACTGGCAGCTCTGTTAAGTGATCATCTGTCATAGAACACTAAATGGTGAGGTAAACATGCTGTCGATCTTTCTAGCAACACCAGGTAGATAAGCAAATATACAATGAAAAATATGGTCATGAAGTTTAACAAAGACAAACAAAAAATTAAAAATATTTCATGAGGTTTACTAAATGCAAACATTAAAATAAAAAAGTATGGTTCAGGTGTACTAAATAAAATCATAAATGGAAAAGTATTGCTTGAGTTTTAACCATTGAAATAATGTAAAGAAGAAATATGACATGAGATATCACCAGATCGATAAATGCATAGGATACTATTCTCTTGCATAAATAACACATGAAATATTCATCGGAATATTTGTCGTTGTCATCGAACTTTGGAGAGAAAAGGAAGAAAGAAGCGACTTTTTTTAGCAGCCCAACAGCATTGGGGAGAGAAATGGAAGAAAAGGCGACTTTTTTTTTAGCAGCACAGCAGCACTGGGGAGAGAGAAATGGAAGAAAGGAGCGACTTTTCTCACCAGCTCAGAGCACTGAGAAGAGAAATGGAAGAAAAAAGCGACTTTTCTCACCAGCTCAGAGCACTGAGAAGAGAAATGGAAGAAAGAAGCGACTTTTCTCACCAGCGCAGAGCACTGAGAAGAGAAATGGAAGAAAGAAGCGACTTTTCTCACCAGCTCAGAGCACTGAGAAGAGAAATGGAAGAAAGAAGCGACTTTTCTTACCAGCTCAGAGCACTGAGGAGAGAAATGGAAGAAAGAAGCGACTTTTCTCACCAGCTCAGAGCACTGAGAAGAGAAATGGAAGAAAGAAGCGACTTTTCTCCAGCCAAATGTTACGATGTCTAGCCTGAGTAGCAGCACTGAGGAGAGAAATGGAAGGAAGAAATGAATTTTCTTACCAGCCCAGCAACACTAAGGAGAAAAAAGGCAAAAAGAATCGACTTTTCTTGCGAGCCCTGCAGCACTCGGAAGAGAAATGGAAGAAAGAATCGACTTTTCTTACCAGCCAAGTAACACTGGGAAGAGAAATGGAAGAAAAAAGCGACCTTTCCAATCAGCCAAGCAGCACTGGGGAGAGAAATGGAAGAAAGAAGCGATTTTTCCTATCAGCCAATCAGCACTGGGAAGAGAAATGGAAGAAAGAAGGGACTTATCTTATAGCCCTGCAGCACTGGGATGGGAAGAGAAATGGAAGAAAGAAGCGACTTTTCCCATCAGCCAATCAGCACTGGGGAGAGAAATGGAAGAAAGAAGCGACTTTTCCCATCAGCCAATCAGAACTGGGAAGAGAAATGGAAGAAAGAAGCGACTTATCTTACCAGCCAAATGCTAGGATGAGCAGCCTTAGGAGCAACACTGGGGACAGAAAGAGCCTTAGGACACTTTGACCTTTGATCTTTGTTGGTGACTCTTCCTTCTCCAGCTGGGTGTCGTCATTGGAGTCTGATGACTCGGCTCGGCACAAATCAGCCATAAGCATTTTCTCCGGGAGCTCTCGTTTGTTCACCTTGGCCATGGTCTTGAAAATGGCGTCAGCCTCAGAGAAGCGGCCCTTGCTGAGCAGCCATCTTGGCGACTCAGGGAAAAGCCTGAAAAGTTTTTATAACGGTCAGACGTTTTTCTTAAGACAATATAAAAAAGTACAATAAACACAAGAATCGGGTAATATTCTGTAACTGATCAGGGAATGACATAAGAAGTTGCAGGTAGACCAAAGAAATACATTCACCCAAGTTACACATCTCCGCGACAGATCTCTAGATGACACCTACAGTGACACTGACAACAGCAAAGGTTGCAGACTTTGAGATCGACATCGCTGGGCAATCTGAACGGTCGGATGGCAGCAGTAGAGATCACACTACATTACATGGAAAACGGATTGATATCGTCTCGAAATACACTTTGTAAAACCCACAGAGGTGACAACAAAGCAGACTCCATTGTCTAACAGACACCAGGATGACACGAAATATGTAATAATCTTTGAAGTTTACTTTCTTGTTACAATTCCAAGTTTGACGAATGATATAATCCTGGTAAGGATGACAATGTTAGTCAATTATTCCTCATTAAAAACGGTTGCATCATACCTGTGTCCCATCTGCAGTGTTGCCATGCTATTTCGCAAAAGTTCACACAGTGATGATGTTATGTGATGGTCAAAAGAATTTAATGTTTAACTTTTTAGCTTGAATTTAAGTTGTTTTGCTGGAGGTTTTTGCGTATAAATCATTGTCTAATAAATTACGAAAGATCATTATGTAATCAGTATCTTTCAGAATGTTGAGCGCGCGATACATGAATATTTGAAGGATTGTCATTGGCCACAAAAGCAGTCAGGAAAAGTCATAACCGTCGAATGAGATTGAGAACTTAACAAATGTTTATTTTGTTTTTCTAAAACAGGTTTAGAACTTATCATGGGTAGTCAAACAAATATATGATTGCTTACACACTCATGAACTATTTATCAGGTAAAGCTGGTTCTTAGGAATAATTATTTCTGAAAAGCCCAACCCACCAGATATAGGTGACCGCTACGATAGCCAGTGGGATGACCAGGACCAGCTGCAGCGTCTGCCAGTCCCGGATGAGGAAAGCCGCGATGACCAACATGAACATGCCAGCTGACCAGCCGAACATGAGAACCATGCCGGCCAAAGTCCGTTTCCTGGAGGATACAACCTCCATGCCTGTAGAGGGGGACAGATATAGTTAGAGTGAGGATCCTCCTAATCTCTCTCTCGATCTGTCTGTCTGTCTGTCTGTCTCTCTTTTCGTCTCTCTCTTTCTCAATCACTCTCTCTCTCTCTCTCTCTCTCTCTCTCTCTCTCTCTCTCTCTCTCTCTCTCTCTCTCTCTCTCTCTCTCTCTCTCTCTCTCTCTCTATTAATGTCTCTTTTTACCTCTGCCGCGGCATTTAATATATCTCTCTATATTTCTCTCTCTCTCTCTCTCTCTCTCTCTCTCTCTCTCTCTCTCTCTCTCTCTCTCTCTCTCTATATATATATATATATATATATATATATATATATATATATATATAATATGTCGATCTAAAGTTACCTAACCTCTTACAATTCTTAGAGAGGGCCTTAGATCGACAAATAAATATGAATGAAGAAAAAGAAAAGAAAACAAGACATATGGATAGATAGAGATAAAAATGAGGGACTCAAGAGAGAGATAGAAGCAAACTACGACAGAGTGAGAGATTGAGAGAGAGAGAGAGAGAGAGAGAGAGAGAGAGAGAGAGAGAGAGAGAGAGAGAGAGAGATTAAATGCCGTGGCAGAGGTAAAAAGAGACATTAATAGATAGAGAGAGATATTGAGAGAGAGTGATATATATATATATATAGAGAGAGAGAGAGAGACAGAGAGAGAGAGAGAGAGACTGACTGACAGTCAGAGGGAGAGAGAGAGAGAGTGATTGACAGAGAGACACAGAGAGATAGAGATTAAAAGAGAAATACTGCGAGAAACAGGGATGGACATCGAGTCACCGAGATAACTGTGACAATGCTAGAAGAAGCGCCAACTCACTCATCACACAGGCCGATGCAAAGAAGCCAACACAGGAGGAGGTCAGCACCATTCGGAGGGCCAGGAACACAAACACCGAGGGGACGAACGCCGCAGCAAAGGCCGCCACAAAGTGGACCCAGGTCAGGAACAAAAACGCTTTCTTGCGGCCAAACCTGAGCCAAACACAAATGGAGCAAGTTAATAGATGAGATTAACACATTCTTAAAGTTTTGTACATCAAAATGGCTATAGCAACTCGATGGGTTATATCTGTAAGTACTATGTCACCGTATCAAAATGGTACAAATTACCGTGCATCTCTTGTCTTAATAATGGAGCTTGGTGAAAAGTGAGGTCCATCTAACGTTACATTTCTAGAACTCCTAGGCACGTGAAATTTGGCATAGAGCTATAAATTGGAGTGGTATTATCATTTTTCACCACAATAGTCCTTTTGATAAAATAAAGGCAAAAATGTGGTTATTATTTTCCTAAAACAAAAAAGGGTGAATGTGCGAACTGCTTCCTGTACGCACTGCTGGACAGAGATGACAGGAACGAAACTGAAAGTAGATCTACAATCATGGCGGCGATAGTTGTAAGAGTTCTAGTTGTAAAAACGTCTGGAATAGATCTCCGTGTTATAGAGTAAGATCTAGATCTAAGTAAAGGATCTAAAAAAGTTGTTTGGAAATAGATTCTAATGTAGCGTCTAGATATTTACAACAGCTAGACTCAAAATACAGATTAAGATCTAGATCTAGATAGATGCAACTTTTGCTTTTACCCTTCGGATTTCAAAACGATTTCAGATCTACTTTTGTGTTTAAAACACAGATATCTAGATCCTGGGTAAGGTTGGTAGGTGGAGGCAGAGAGTCCATCACTGGCCCATACTGACCTTTCAGAAAATATAACACTGACCCATACTGACCTGTCGGAAAGTCCACCACTGGTCACCGAACCGATCATCAACCCAGCCATGGTCATCATGTTCACGTGAGAGGTATAGATTTCCCGGTCACACACAAGGTCAAACTGTGGAGGTCCAGGCATAAAGATAGAGAGAGATGGATAAATATATAGAGAAACAGATGAAAAGATCAATATGTCATTAGATTGATTGGTTGATAGACAGATAGGAAGATGGATAATAATTTGAAAAATAATTATACTAGTTTCAATGAGTTGTTGCTTTAGTGGCAGTTTATTTGTCTTCTTGATACATGACTTTCGGTGAATTGTTTCAGACACAACAGTTAAAATCGCTCCTGACCCGACAACACGGTTCTCTCACATGCTTAGATCAATGGTGAATTCTTCCACAAAAAGCCGGTCGAGTCAGGGTTTTTCTGGCCCTCTAAGAAATTTCAAATCAAGAGGTCCTCAGACTGCAATGATTCAAGAGGTCCTCAGACTGCAATGATTCAAGAGGTCATCAGACTGCAATGATTCAAGAGGTCCTCAGACTGCAATGATTCAAGAAGTCCTCAGACTGCAATGATTCAAGAGGTCCTCAGACTGCAATGATTCAAGAGGTCCTCAGACTGCAATGATTCAAGCAGTTCTCAGACTGCAATGATTCAAGATATCCTCAGACTGCGATGATTCAAGGAGTCCTCAGACTGCGATGATTCCAGGAGTCCTCAGACTGCAATGATTCAAGAGGTCCTCAGACTGCAATGATTCAAGATATCCTCAGACTGCGATGATTCAAGGAGTCCTCAGACTGCGATGATTCAAGATATCCTCAGACTGCGATGATTCAAGGAGTCCTCAGACTGAAATGATTAAAGAGGTCCTCAGACTGCAATGATTCAAGATATCCTCAGACTGCAATGATTCAAGGAGTCCTCAGACTGCAATGATTCAAGAGGTCTTCAGACTGCAATGATTCAAGGAGTCCTCAGACTGCGATGATTCAAGGAGTCCTCAGACTGCGATGATTCAAGGAGTCCTCAGACTGCGATGATTCAAGAGGTCCTCAGACTGCGATGATTCAAGGAGTCCTCAGACTGCAATGATTCAAGAGATCCTCAGAGCGCCATGATTCAAGATATTGTCAGACTGCAATGATTCAAGGGGTCCTCAGACTGCAATGATTGAAGAGGTCCTCAGACTGCAATGATTCAAGAGGTCCTCAGACTGCAATGATTCAAGATATTGTCAGACTGCAATAATTCAAGGGGTCCTCAGACTGCAATGATTGAAGAGGTCCTCAGACTGCAATGATTCAAGAGGTCCTCGGACTGCAATGATTCAAAAGGTCCTCAGACTGGAATGATTCAAGAGGTTCTCAGACTGCAATGATTCAAGAGGTCCTCAGACTGCAATGATTCAAGATATCCTCAGACTGCAATGATTCAAGAGGTCCTCAGACTGCAATGATTCAAGAAGTCCTCAGACTGCAATGATTCGAGAGATCCTCAGACTGCAATGATTCAAGAGATCCTCAGAGCGCCATGATTCAAGATATTGTCAGACTGCAATGATTCAAGGGGTCCTCAGACTGCAATGATTGAAGAGGTCCTCAGACTGCAATGATTCAAGAGGTCCTCAGACTGCAATGATTCAAGATATCCTCAAACTGCAATGATTCAAGATATCCTCAGACTGCAATGATTCAAGAGGTCCTCAGACTGCAATGATTAAAGAGGTCCTCAGACTGCAATGATTCAAGATATCCTCAGACTGCAATGATTTAAGAGGTCCTCAGACTGCAATGATTCAAGAGGTCCTCAGACTGCAATGATTCAAGATATCCTCAGACTGCAATGATTCAAGAGGTCCTCAGACTGCAATGATTCAAGAAATCCTCAGACTACAATGATTCGAGAGGTCCTCAGACTGCAATGATTCAAGATATCCTCAGACTGCGATGATTCAAGGAGTCCTCAGACTGCGATGATTCAAGGAGTCCTCAGACTGCAATGATTCAAGATATCCTCAGACTGCAATGATTCAAGATATCCTCAGACTGCGATGATTCAAGGAGTCCTCAGACTGCGATGATTCAAGATATCCTCAGACTGCGATGATTCAAGGAGTCCTCAGACTGCGATGATTCAAGGAGTCCTCAGACTGCGATGATTCAAGAGGTCCTCAGACTGCGATGATTCAAGGAGTCCTCAGACTGCAATGATTCAAGAGATTCTCAGAGCGCCATGATTCAAGATATTGTCAGACTGCAATGATTCAAGGGGTCCTCAGACTGCAATGATTGAAGAGGTCCTCAGACTGCAATGATTCAAGAGGTCCTCAGACTGCAATGATTCAAGATATTGTCAGACTGCAATAATTCAAGGGGTCCTCAGACTGCAATGATTGAAGAGATCCTCAGACTGCAATGATTCAAGAGGTCCTCAGACTGCAATGATTCAAGAGGTCCTCAGACTGGAATGATTCAAGAGGTCCTCAGACTGCAATGATTCAAGAGGTCCTCAGACTGCAATGATTCAAGATATCCTCAGACTGCAATGATTCAAGAGGTCCTCAGACTGCAATGATTCAAGAAGTCCTCAGACTGCAATGATTCGAGAGATCCTCAGACTGCAATGATTCAAGAGATGCTCAGAGCGCCATGATTCAAGATATTGTCAGACTGCAATGATTCAAGAGGTCCTCAGACTGCGATGATTCAAGGAGTCCTCAGACTGCAATGATTCAAGAGATCCTCAGAGCGCCATGATTCAAGATATTGTCAGACTGCAATGATTCAAGGGGTCCTCAGACTGCAATGATTGAAGAGGTCCTCAGACTGCAATGATTCAAGAGGTCCTCAGACTGCAATGATTCAAGATATTGTCAGACTGCAATAATTCAAGGGGTCCTCAGACTGCAATGATTGAAGAGGTCCTCAGACTGCAATGATTCAAGAGGTCCTCGGACTGCAATGATTCAAGAGGTCCTCAGACTGCAATGATTCAAGAGGTTCTCAGACTGCAATGATTCAAGAGGTCCTCAGACTGCAATGATTCAAGATATCCTCAGACTGCAATGATTCAAGAGGTCCTCAGACTGCAATGATTCAAGAAGTCCTCAGACTGCAATGATTCGAGAGATCCTCAGACTGCAATGATTCAAGAGATCCTCAGAGCGCCATGATTCAAGATATTGTCAGACTGCAATGATTCAAGGGGTCCTCAGACTGCAATGATTGAAGAGGTCCTCAGACTGCAATGATTCAAGAGGTCCTCAGACTGCAATGATTCAAGATATCCTCAAACTGCAATGATTCAAGATATCCTCAGACTGCAATGATTCAAGAGGTCCTCAGACTGCAATGATTAAAGAGGTCCTCAGACTGCAATGATTCAAGATATCCTCAGACTGCAATGATTTAAGAGGTCCTCAGACTGCAATGATTCAAGAGGTCCTCAGACTGCAATGATTCAAGATATCCTCAGACTGCAATGATTCCAGAGGTCCTCAGACTGCAATGATTCAAGAAATCCTCAGACTGCAATGATTCGAGAGGTCCTCAGACTGCAATGATTCAAGAGGTCCTCAGACTGCAATGATTCAAGAGGTCCTCAGACTGCAATGATTCAAGCAGTTCTCAGACTGCAATGATTCAAGATATCCTCAGACTGCGATGATTCAAGGAGTCCTCAGACTGCGATGATTCCAGGAGTCCTCAGACTGCAATGATTCAAGAGGTCCTCAGACTGCAATGATTCAAGATATCCTCAGACTGCGATGATTCAAGGAGTCCTCAGACTGCGATGATTCAAGATATCCTCAGACTGCGATGATTCAAGGAGTCCTCAGACTGCGATGATTCAACGAGTTCTCAGACTGCGATGATTCAAGAGGTCCTCAGACTGCGATGATTCAAGGAGTCCTCAGACTGCAATGATTCAAGAGATTCTCAGAGCGCCATGATTCAAGATATTGTCAGACTGCAATGATTCAAGGGGTCCTCAGACTGCAATGATTGAAGAGGTCCTCAGACTGCAATGATTCAAGAGGTCCTCAGACTGCAATGATTCAAGATATTGTCAGACTGCAATAATTCAAGGGGTCGTCAGACTGCAATGATTGAAGAGGTCCTCAGACTGCAATGATTCAAGAGGTCCTCGGACTGCAATGATTCAAGAGGTCCTCAGACTGGAATGATTCAAGAGGTCCTCAGACTGCAATGATTCAAGAGGTCCTCAGACTGCAATGATTCAAGATATCCTCAGACTGCAATGATTCAAGAGGTCCTCAGACTGCAATGATTCAAGAAGTCCTCAGACTGCAATGATTCGAGAGATCCTCAGACTGCAATGATTCAAGAGATGCTCAGAGCGCCATGATTCAAGATATTGTCAGACTGCAATGATTCAAGGGGTCCTCAGACTGCAATGATTGAAGAGGTCCTCAGACTGCAATGATTCAAGAGGTCCTCAGACTGCAATGATTCAAGATATCCTCAGACTGCAATGATTCAAGATATCCTCAGACTGCAATGATTCAAGAGGTCCTCAGACTGCAATGATTCAAGATATCCTCAGACTGCAATGATTCAAGATATCCTCAGACTGCAATGATTCAAGAGGTCCTCAGACTGCAATGATTCAAGAGGTCCTCAGACTGCAATGATTCAAGAAGTCCTCAGACTGCAATGATTCAAGAGGTCCTCAGACTGCAATGATTCAAGAGGTCCTCAGACTGCAATGATTCAAGATATTGTCAGACTGCAATGATTCAAGGGGTCCTCAGACTGCAATGATTAAAGAGGTCCTCAGACTGCAATGATTCAAGAGGTCCTCAGACTGCAATGATTCAAGAGGTCCTCAGACTGCAATGATTCAAGAGGTCCTCAGACTGCAATGATTCAAGATATCCTCAGACTGCAATGATTCAAGAGGTCCTCAGACTGCAATGATTCAAGAAGTCCTCAGACTGCAATGATTCAAGAGGTCCTCAGACTGCAATGATTCAAGAGGTCCTCAGACTGCAATGATTCAAGAGGTCCTCAGACTGCAATGATTCAAGATATTGTCAGACTGCAATGATTCAAGGGGTCCTCAGACTGCAATGATTCAAGAGGTCCTCAGACTGCAATGATTCAAGAGGTCCTCAGACTGCAATGATTCAAGAGGTCCTCAGACTGCAATGATTCAAGAGGTCCTCAGACTGCAATGATTCAAGAGGTCCTCAGACTGCAATGATTCAAGATATCCTCAGACTGCAATGATTCAAGAGGTCCTCAGACTGCAATGATTCAAGAAGTCCTCAGACTGCAATGATTCGAGAGGTCCTCAGACTGCAATAATTCAAGAGGTCCTCAGACTGCGATGATTCAAGATATTGTCAGACTGCAATGATTCAAGGGGTCCTCAGACTGCAATGATTCAAGAGGTCCTCAGACTGCAATGATTCAAGGGGTCCTCACACTGCAATGATTCAAAAGGACCTCAGACTGCAATGATTCAAGGAGTCCTCAGACTGCAATGATTCATGGAGTGCTCAGACTGCAATGATTCAAGAGGTCCTCAGACTGCAATGATTCAAGAGGTCCTCAGACTGCAATGATTCAAGATATCCTCAGACTGCAATGATTCAAGAGGTCCTCAGACTGCAATGATTCAAGGAGTGCTCAGACTGCAATGATTCAAGAGGTCCTCAGACTGCAATGATTCAAAGGGTCCTCACACTGCAATGATTCAAAAGG
>JAWDGP010003459.1:0-7500 GCA_033675545.1 Elysia crispata
TGAATGATATCATTAGTCAGGTCTGAGATGGGACGCTCTGAACAGTGAGTGGTGCTGGTTGTTGTGCGACTTGTTGAATGATATCATTGGTCAGGTCTGAGATGGGACGCTCTTGAACAGTGAGTGGTGCTGCTTGTTGTGCGACTTGTTGAATGATATCATTAGTCAGGTCTGAGATGGGACGCTCTGGACAGTGAGTGGTGCTGCTTGTTGTGCGACTTGTTGAATGATATCATTAGTTAGGTCTGAGATGGGACGTAGTAGACAGTGAGTGGTGCTGCTTGTTGTGCGACTTGTTGAATGATATCATTGGTCAGGTCTGAGATGGGACGCTCTGGGCAGTGAGCGGTGCTGCTTGTTGTGCGACTTGTTGAATGATATAATTGGTCAGGTCTGAGATGGGACGCTCTGGACAGTGAGTGGTGCTGCTTGTTGTGCGACTTGTTGAATGATATCATTGGTCAGGTCTGTGATGGGACGCTCTGAACAGTGAGTGGTGCTGGTTGTTGTGCGACTTGTTGAATGATATCATTAGTTAGGTCTGTGATGGGACGCTCTGAACAGTGAGTGGTGCTGGTTGTTGTGCGACTTGTTGAATGATATCATTAGTTAGGTCTGTGATGGGACGCTCTGAACAGTGAGTGGTGCTGGTTGTTGTGCGACTTGTTGAATGATATCATTGGTCAGGTCTGAGATGGGACGCTCTGGACAGTGAGTGGTGCTGCTTGTTGTGCGACTTGGTGAATGATATCATTAGTCAGGTCTGAGATGGGACGCTCTGGACAGTGAGTGGTGCTGCTTGTTGTGCGACTTGGTGAATGATATCATTAGTCAGGTCTGAGATGGGACGCTCTGGACAGTGAGTGGTGCTGCTTGTTGTGCGACTTGTTGAATGATATCATTAGTCAGGTCTGAGATGGGACGCTCTGGACAGTGAGTGGTGCTGCTTGCTTAGCGACTTGGTGAATGATATCATTAGTCAGGTCTGAGATGGGACGCTCTGGACAGTGAGTGGTGCTGCTTGTTGTGCGACTTGTTGAATGATATCATTAGTCAGGTCTGAGATGGGACGCTCTGGATAGTGAGTGGTGCTGCTTGTTGTGCGACTTGTTGAATGATATCATTAGTCAGGTCTGAGATGGGACGCTCTGGACAGTGAGTGGTGCTGGTTGTTGTGCGACTTGTTGAATGATATCATTAGTCAGGTCTGAGATGGGACGCTCTGGACAGTGAGTGGTGCTGCTTGTTGTGCGACTTGTTGAATGATATCATTAGTTAGGTCTGTGATGGGACGCTCTGGACAGTGAGTGGTGCTGCTTGTTGTGCGACTTGTTGAATGATATCATTAGTCAGGTCTGAGATGGGACGCTCTGGACAGTGAGTGGTGCTGCTTGTTGTGCGACTTGTTGAATGATATCATTAGTCAGGTCTGAGATGGGACGCTCTGGACAGTGAGTGGTGCTGCTTGTTGTGCGACTTGTTGAATGATATCATTAGTCAGGTCTGAGATGGGACGCGCTGGACAGTGAGTGTTGTGCGACTTGTTGAATGATATCATTAGTCAGGTATGAGATGGGACGCGCTGGACAGTGAGTGGTGCTGCTTGTTGTGCGACTTGTTGAATGATATCATTAGTCAGGTCTGAGATGGGACGCGGTGGACAGTGAGTGGTGCTGCTTGTTGTGCGACTTGTTGAATGATATCATTAGTCAGGTCTGAGATGGGACGCTCTGGGCAGTGAGCGGTGCTGCTTGTTGTGCGACTTGTTGAATGATATCATTGGTCAGGTCTGAGATGGGACGCTCTGGACAGTGAGTGGTGCTGCTTGTTGTGCGACTTGTTGAATGATATCATTAGTTAGGTCTGAGATGGGACGCTCTGGACAGTGAGTGGTGCTGCTTGTTGTGCGACTTGTTGAATGATATCATTAGTCAGGTCTGAGATGGGACGCTCTGGACAGTGAGCGGTGCTGCTTGTTGTGCGACTTGTTGAATGATATCATTAGTCAGGTCTGAGATGGGACGCGGTGGACAGTGAGTGGTGCTGCTTGTTGTGCGACTTGTTGAATGATATCATTAGTCAGGTCTGAGATGGGACGCTCTGAACAGTGAGTGGTGCTGGTTGTTGTGCGACTTGTTGAATGATATCATTAGTTAGGTCTGTGATGGGACGCTCTGAACAGTGAGTGGTGCTGGTTGTTGTGCGACTTGTTGAATGATATCATTAGTTAGGTCTGTGATGGGACGCTCTGAACAGTGAGTGGTGCTGGTTGTTGTGCGACTTGTTGAATGATATCATTAGTTAGGT
This sequence comes from Elysia crispata, assembly GCA_033675545.1. NCBI lineage: Eukaryota > Metazoa > Mollusca > Gastropoda > Plakobranchidae > Elysia > Elysia crispata. The sequence continues at coordinate 2,308 of JAWDGP010003459.1, forward strand.
CTGTGATGGGACGCTCTGAACAGTGAGTGGTGCTGGTTGTTGTGCGACTTGTTGAATGATATCATTGGTCAGGTCTGAGATGGGACGCTCTGGACAGTGAGTGGTGCTGGTTGTTGTGCGACTTGGTGAATGATATCATTAGTCAGGTCTGAGATGGGACGCTCTGGACAGTGAGTGGTGCTGCTTGTTGTGCGACTTGTTGAATGATATCATTAGTCAGGTCTGAGATGGGACGCTCTGGACAGTGAGTGGTGCTGCTTGTTGTGCGACTTGTTGAATGATATCATTAGTCAGGTCTGTGATGGGACGCTCTGGACAGTGAGTGGTGCTGCTTGTTGTGCGACTTGTTGAATGATATCATTAGTTAGGTCTGTGATGGGACGCTCCGGACAGTGAGTGGTGCTGCTTGCTTAGCGACTTGTTGAATGATATCATTAGTCAGGTCTGAGATGGGACGCTCTGGACAGTGAGTGGTGCTGGTTGTTGTGCGACTTGTTGAATGATATCATTAGTCAGGTCTGAGATGGGACGCTCTGGACAGTGAGTGGTGCTGCTTGTTGTGCGACTTGTTGAATGATATCATTAGTTAGGTCTGTGATGGGACGCTCCGGACAGTGAGTGGTGCTGCTTGTTGTGCGACTTGTTGAATGATATCATTAGTCAGGTCTGAGATGGGACGCTCTGGACAGTGAGTGGTGCTGCTTGTTGTGCGACTTGTTGAATGATATCATTAGTCAGGTCTGAGATGGGACGCTCTGGACAGTGAGTGGTGCTGCTTGTTGTGCGACTTGTTGAATGATATCATTAGTCAGGTCTGAGATGGGACGCTCTGGACAGTGAGTGGTGCTGCTTGTTATGCGACTTGTTGAATGATATCATTAGTCAGGTCTGAGATGGGACGCTCTGGACAGTGAGTGTTGTGCGACTTGTTGAATGATATCATTAGTCAGGTCTGAGATGGGACGCGGTGGACAGTGAGTGGTGCTGCTTGTTGTGCGACTTGTTGAATGATATCATTAGTCAGGTCTGAGATGGGACGCGGTGGACAGTGAGTGGTGCTGCTTGTTGTGCGACTTGTTGAATGATATCATCAGTCAGCTCTGAGATGTGACCCTCTGGACAGTGAGTGGTGCTGCTTGTGCGACTTGTTGAACAATCTCAAAATCTAAACCAATTGAATCTGTAAATCATCTTTTTCAGAGATGATTAGATAATTTTACAAGCAATTGATTTTTATAAATTAGTTTTTTTCTGGTGATGTTAGAAAATTTAACAGGTTTTTAAAATCAATGTGTAGTAGAGAATGAGAGATATTAGCAGAATAACTCTCTGGGCTTTAAGGACTATTTTTAGACCTCTCTGTGTAGGTCCGCAAAGTTTTTTTTTTTTTTTCTTCTTTTTCTTTTGTTTCATTTTTTAAATTACCTATCGGGACAAATACAAAATTTGTTTCTAGATTCATTTCCCTCAAGTCTCTATTAAAATCTTGTAAGGATAAGAAATATCATACCTAGGGGAAGCTGTACAAAGATTTGAAAATGGCTCGCAAAACACTGAATCATGAATCATGACCTTCAACCCCTGACCCCGCCTCCCACCAGGAAACAGACCGAGTCCGGCAGCTTGACCAGAGGGACCGGCAAGAAGGTCAAGGACAAGCCGACCATCGTGCAGTCGGAACAGGCCTATGAGGAGGTGAGTTCCAGTTCATGATATTCTTTATCTCTCTCTCTCTCTCTCTCTCTCTCTCTATCTATCTCTGTCTCTCTGTCTCTCTCAATCTCCCTCTCTCTCTGTCTCTCTATCTCTCGGTGTCTCTCTATGTATTTCTCTCTCTCTGTCTCTCTCTATCTCTCTCGCTCTGTATATCTCTGCCTCTCTATATATTTCTCTCTCTGCTTCTCTCTCTATCTCTCTCCATCTCTCTCTCTCTCTTTATCTCTCTGTCTCTCTCTGTCTCTCTATATTTCTCTCTCTTTCTGTCTGTCTGTCTCTCTCTGTGTGTCTGTCTCTCTCTCTGTCTGTCTTCCTGTCTCTCTCTGTCTCTCTCTGTATCTCTGCCTCTGTCTGTCTGTCTGTCTGTCTGTCTCTCTCTCTCTGTCTCTCTCTGTGTCTCTGCCTCTGTCTGTCTGTCTGTCTGTCTGTCTCTCTCTCTCTCTCTCTCTCTCTCTCTCTCTCTCTCTCTCTCTCTCTCTCTCTCTCTCTCTCTCTCTCTCTCTCTCACTACATCAGGTTCACAGCTAAGGCGCAACAGATATAAGCCCAGAACTGGTGTGATATGTTTCCACGCTTTAGTTTTCTTGGGTGAAGTTTTCTTCTAGAAAAAAATTGATAAAGTTGTACAAATCACTTAAAGTTACAAAAATTATCATGTACAAAGGCACGAAAAAGTAAAACAATTCATTTTGAGTTAACAAATTTCTCCTTCATAAAGGTAAGATAAGGTTGAAGAATTCATTTTAAGTTAACAAATATTTCATTCATAAAGGCAAGAGAAAGCTGAGCAAATTATTTTAAATCAACAAATTTTTCCTCCATTGAGGCCAAGATAAAATTGAACAAATCATTGTTGGTATTGATACCCTTAGTACCGTGGAACGTCCGGTCACGTGATAGGTTCATACTTGTTTTGTCTAGTACCAGGTCCAAATGTCACTATTATCACAGTTCAACATGTATTGGTTTCCTGAACTTTGCATTTAAATTGAACCACTCCATCACAAATACCCAGTAAGTTAATATTAAAGTTTGGGCTCTGTAGAAATAGTAAGAAAAATATTGCTTTATGTATTTTCAAATATATATGCACACAAATTCACTTTTTGAAAGACACAAAATTTTACGGCATACAGTTAATTAGGTCTGCATTTGAAAATATATGCTGTAGTTGTATTTATGAGTTATTGTGCATTCCCCTGTTTATAAGAATAAATAACACACACAAAAAAAAAAACAACAACCAAAAAGTGGAATTTTTTTTTATCCCTTCGTACCTGCTGCCTGCTAAGGCTGTATGTTTATACATGTGTACGTCTGTTGTTGCTGCTTGATGGATTCATTACTTCCTTTCTTCCTTTGCCTTGCTCTCTGAGACGTAAAAGTCAGAGGTCCAGTGTTCTAATCACCACCCTTCCTTTTTTTTTTCATTTTGCTGCAAAGAGAGCCTGTTTGATACGTGTATACATTAGAGATTGTTCAACTCAGCACCTAGTAATATGTCCGACAGGCTCTTACTCCCTCTTGGTTTTTGTATTTCACTGCAAAGGTCAGTTTAGAAAGCCTGTTGTATATATGCGTTACATATCATTTAATCTACGTTTTGACCTTTAGCCAGTCTATGCACTTTGCCCCGTTATTTAAAAGGTTATTGGACAATTTGAGGCAGATCCACACTTGTTTGGCTTTTAGTGAAGGGGAAGAAAAACTACAACAGCGGGTGTAAAATTATTTAGATGTAGCTTAGCACATAGCTCAATTAATGGAAGCCACCCACCTCCCCCAGAAGGTGTTCTGATAATATTCGTTTTGTTGTCTTGCTAAAATGCTGCTCATTGCAATATGGTGGTCAATACAGAGAGAGTTTAAACTTATAGAAACCAAACAATAGGCAAGAGGAAACCAGAGGGGGGGAGGGGGGGAAGAAATCGACAAAATCTGAAACACTTAAGACTATGAATCTTTAAAAAAGAGATAGCAGAGTAATTGGTGATGAATTTTTTGGTTTTGTTTTTTGTTTGGTAATTGTGCAAAATTTGAATAGAAATTTTGCTGCTGCAGTGTAATTTGGTCTGATTTTTGTTTGCCTTAAGTACTGCATATAATTAGATCTAGAACTCATCTGTAATAAACACTGCTGTGTAATAATCTTTTTTTCTCTTTTCAATTAAAAAAAACATTAAAACAAACTCTCTTTTGAAATTTTTAAACGGATGAAAAAAAGGGGATTCTTCTTCGGAATAAATGTTCAAGGTGTGTTAAGGTGTGCTGTACCTTGTTTATTTCGTGCTGTACCTTGTTTATTTCGTGCTGTACCTTGTTTATTTCGTGCTTTACCTTTAGGCCGATTGCACTGTACACAGATTAGGATCGCTAAGTTTTGATGTTTAATTGGAAATAGGCACTCCTGGAATATCCAAACAAGTATGAAAACAGATTCTTGTGGAAAAAAAAACAAAACAAAACAAAACCAAACAAACAAACAAAAACAAAAAAAAAAATAAAAAAAAATAAAAAAAAACTCTACAAAACAAACACAAAAAACAATTGTTTTAGTATCTGTTCCATAGATTAGATCTATCTACCTGATAGAAGAATATAAAAATATGCTCAGTTTCTATGAATTAGTTACGATTATGTCAATTTATTGTTGTCTGAACATAAAATAGAGAGAATAGGATGCAATTTTATGCAAACAGTAATTTTATAAACCAGCTAATCTCAGAGTGAATTCAAAATATGTGCAGGAACAATACACTAAGCTGGCATCTATATTTAACTTTAGATAAATGGCAAAATAAATCTAGGTAATCCATTTTATTAATATCATTCTGACCGCTCGTCTGTGTCGAACACTATTACAGAATACTAGAATTATCATCAAGCATAATACATTGAACTTTACATTGTTTCATGTCATACAATATATAGTGATGACTTCGTTTCTATTAGAAATTTATTGTATTTACTCTTTTCTGTATTGCTGCTCTTTTTTTTATATTCAAAATACCATTTTCTTTCGGTGCTTTTTTTTTTTCGGTTACGTTTATGAATTCTTGATCCTTGATTATGCCTGTATTTAAAAAAAAAAACTTTCATTGTTTGTATCAATCCATAATTATTTTCAGTTACGGTTTTTTTCGAGCCGCCTTCAGAACAACCGGGTGAGCTTCATACTGTGTTCTCTCCCCTTGCTCCATGCTCCATGCTCCATGCTCCATGCTCCATGCTCCTTGCTCCTTGCTCCTTGCTCCATGCTCCATGCTCCATGCTCCTTGCTCCTTGCTCCATGCTCCCTGTTCCATGCTCCATGCTCCATGCTCCCTGCTCCATGCTCCATGCTCCCTGCTCCATGCTCCATGCTCCCTGCTCCATGCTCCATGCTCCATGCTCCATGCTCCATGCTCCATGCTCCATGCTCCCTGCTCCATGCTCCATGCTCCATGCTCCATGCTCCATGCTCCATGCTCCATGCTC
>JAWDGP010003459.1:12500-17500 GCA_033675545.1 Elysia crispata
CTGACTTTCTGTCTGTTTGTTTTGTTTCTTTCTGTCTGTTTATCTTTATATATCTCTCTCTCTCTCTCTCTCTCTCTCTCACACACACACACACACTTTTACGTCGCTCTGCCTCTTAATCACTTTTTTTTATGGGGGGGGGATATGCATTTATCAGCCCCACTCCTCCCCCTGCCTCTCTCTCTGTCTCTCTCACTCCCTCTCTCTATCTTTCTCTCTCTCTCTCCTCTCTCTCTCTCTCTCTCTCTCTCTCTCTCTCTCTCCCTCCCTTTCTCTCTCCCTCTCGACATGCCTGTTCCAGCGACCAATCCCAGGAAATCTTATACCCCAGCCCAATCATCGAGTTACGAGGTCAAACCATTTCTTATTCCTAGCGACGTCCCAAACCGTGTGACCGTAATCTCCGCCATGATACGCCTCTCTTTATACCGGCCTCAGAGTCGCTAGTGTGGCATCACTAGGATATATTCTCTGTGTGGCTCTCTTTACGCTCTCCTTCGCCCTGTTACATTCTGGCGACACTTTGTTGTTGTGTACTTCCAAGTCGAATGGTTTTCTGTTTTGGTAAATAGCGGCTTTTAATACTCAGCTTTCTTGTGATTTCCCTGTGAGATTAATAGGGAAAATTAGATGGCGTTGAAGTTTTTTAAAGGGCACAGCGTTCGGGTAATTCAGAGCAACTGAGAAAAGGCTCCAAAATGAGGCCAAACTTTCGAATTTTTCGTCAAAAAACAATTTGGACTTTGGATTTTTTTAAATTGTCAATAGTTGGTACACAACATTCGGGTTATTCACAACAGTGTGGATACGATGTTCCAAAATGAGGTCAAACGTTCGAATTTTTCGTTAAAAAACAGTTTGGACTTGCATATATATATTTTTTTTAAATCGTCTATGTTTAATACACAAGGTTCTGGTTATTCAGAGCGATGGATACAATGCTCCAAATGAGGCCAAACTTTTGAATATTTCGTTAAACAAAAATTTGGACTCTGGTTTTTTTTTTAATTGTCAATCAGTGGTTGGTGCACAACATTTTGGTTATTCAGAGCGATGGATACAATGCTCCAAATGAGGCCAAACTTTTGAATATTTCGTTAAACAAAAATTTGGACTCTGGTTTTTTTTTTAATTGTCAATCAGTGGTTGGTGCACAACATTTTGGTTATTCAGAGCGATGGATACAATGCTCCAAATGAGGCCAAACTTTTGAATATTTCGTTAAACAAAAATTTGGACTCTGGGTTTTTTTGTAATTGTCAATCAGTGGTTGGTGCACAACATTTTGGTTATACAGAGCGATGGATACAATGCTCCAAATGAGGCCAAACTTTTGAATATTTCGTTAAACAAAAATTTGGACTCTGGGTTTTTTTGTAATTGTCAATCAGTGGTTGGTGCACAACATTTTGGTTATACAGAGCGATGGATACAATGCTCCAAATGAGGCCAAACTTTTGAATATTTCGTTAAACAAAAATTTGGACTCTGGGTTTTTTTTTAATTGTCAATCAGTGGTTGGTGCACAACATTTTGGTTATACAGAGCGATGGATACAATGCTCCAAATGAGGCCAAACTTTTGAATATTTCGTTAAACAAAAATTTGGACTCTGGGTTTTTTTTTAATTGTCAATCAGTGGTTGGTGCACAACATTTTGGTTATACAGAGCGATGGATACAATGCTCCAACTGAGGCCAAACTTTCGAATTGTTCGTTAAAAAAAAAAAAACAATTTGAACTTCGGCATTTTTTAAATATCAATGATTAGTTTATAACATTTTAGTTATTCTGAGCAGTGAAGAAAAACCAAACATTTTCTTCGTCATGAAATGTTTTCGTTGTCTTGCAGCCCTTGTCGCATTTTCTTTTTCGGCGACTGAACATCTTCCTTCTTTTATCGGGAAGACCTCTAGAGTTGAAAAGCTTTAAAACGAGCTTCAAAACGAGACGGGCGTGAATGCTCTATATCTCTCTCTATATCGCCCTCCACATCCTAGTAGAGCTCCGACTTGGACGCCTCGGCTGCCTCTCGGATATTCGCTGATAGTCTCCTCTACTGTGTTCTGTATATCACCGTCCACATCCTAGTAGTGCTCCGACTTGGACGCCTCGGCTGCCTCTCGGATGTTGGCTGATAGTCTCCTACACTGTGTTCTGTATATCGCCGTCCACATCCTAGTAGTGCTCCGACTTGGACACCTCGGCTGCCTCTCGGATGTTGGCTGATAGTCTCCTACACTGTGTTCTGTATATCACCGTCCACATCCTAGTAGTGCTCCGACTTGGACGCCTCGGCTGCCTCTCTGATGTTGGCTGATAGTCTCCTCTACTGTGTTCTGTATATCGCCGTCCACATCCTAGTAGTGCTCCGACTTGGACGCCTCGGCTGCCTCTCGGATGTTGGCTGATAGTCTCCTACACTGTGTTCTGTATATCACCGTCCACATCCTAGTAGTGCTCCGACTTGGACGCCTCGGCTGCCTCTCTGATGTTGGCTGATAGTCTCCTCTACTGTGTTCTGTATATCACCGTCCACATCCTAGTAGTGCTCCGACTTGGACACCTCGGCTGCCTCTCGGATGTTGGCTGATAGTCTCCTCTACTGTGTTCTGTATATCACCGTCCACATCCTAGTAGTGCTCCGACTTGGACGCCTCGGCTGCCTCTCTGATGTTGGCTGATAGTCTCCTCTACTGTGTTCTGTATATCGCCGTCCACATCCTAGTAGTGCTCCGACTTGGACGCCTCGGCTGCCTCTCTGATGTTGGCTGATAGTCTCCTACACTGTGTTCTGTATATCGCCGTCCACATCCTAGTAGTGCTCCGACTTGGACGCCTCGGCTGCCTCTCTGATGTTGGCTGATAGTCTCCTACACTGTGTTCTGTATATCGCCGTCCACATCCTAGTAGTGCTCCGACTTGGACGCCTCGGCTGCCTCTCTGATGTTGGCTGATAGTCTCCTACACTGTGTTCTGTATATCGCCGTCCACATCCTAGTAGTGCTCCGACTTGGACGCCTCGGCTGCCTCTCGGATGTTGGCTGATAGTCTCCTCTACTGTGTTCTGTATATCACCGTCCACATCCTAGTAGTGCTCCGACTTGGACGCCTCGGCTGCCTCTCGGATATTCGCTGATAGTCTCCTCTACTGTGTTCTGTATATCGCCGTCCACATCCTAGTAGTGCTCCGACTTGGACACCTCGGCTGCCTCTCGGATGTTGGCTGATAGTCTCCTACACTGTGTTCTGTATATCACCGTCCACATCCTAGTAGTGCTCCGACTTGGACGCCTCGGCTGCCTCTCTGATGTTGGCTGATAGTCTCCTCTACTGTGTTCTGTATATCACCGTCCACATCCTAGTAGTGCTCCGACTTGGACGCCTCGGCTGCCTCTCGGATGTTGGCTGATAGTCTCCTCTACTGTGTTCTGTATATCACCGTCCACATCCTAGTAGTGCTCCGACTTGGACGCCTCGGCTGCTTCTCGGATGTTGGCTGATAGTCTCCTCTACTGTGTTCTGTATATCACCGTCCACATCCTAGTAGTGCTCCGACTTGGACACCTCGGCTGCCTCTCGGATGTTGGCTGATAGTCTCCTCTACTGTGTTCTGTATATCACCGTCCACATCCTAGTAGTGCTCCGACTTGGACACCTCGGCTGCCTCTCGGATGTTGGCTGATAGTCTCCTCTACTGTGTTCTGTATATCACCGTTCACACCCTAGTGTTCCGACTTGGACACCTCGGCTGTATCTCGGGTGTTCGCTGATAGTCTCCTCCACTGTGTTCTGTATATCACCGTTCACACCCTAGTGTTCCGACTTGGACACCTCGGCTGTATCTCGGGTGTTCGCTGATAGTCTCCTCCACTGTGTTCTGTATATCACCGTTCACATCCTAGTAGAGCTTCGACTTGGACACCTCGGATGCTTCTCGGATGTTCGCTGATAGTCTCCTCCGTTGTGTTCAGTCTTCTGCCATTGACCACAGATGGTCGCGGTCGTTCTTGGTTTTTGAACTCTAACTCGCCAGCTGTTACGCGAATGAGGTCATTGTTGATGGCTGTGGGCAGTGCTGTTCTGGGTCTTCCTCGAAATTTATCAGCTTCAGGAGTACTGTCGCGGTGTGACAGTAGCAAAACATTCCAGGACTTCAGCAGTTGGTCCTTACACCACCATTGTACGGGGCATTTGGGACCTTCTTACAGAAAAGTAGGACCTAAGAGAATTCCAGAAATTGTCTGTATTTCAACAGATTTCTCAATTCTTCCTCGGCTATTGAGTCTTTCTCAGATAGTTGATAGAAGTTGATGTTGCGAATCGAATTACAATTTAATAATTATCGATATATTGGTCGGTGGGCTGCTGTGTTTTGTTATCAGCTGTGATTTCTAGGTATAGTTGTATATATTTCCATTCTGTGGAGCCTTTTGGATCTCCTTGGGAAAAAAGTTGGAAATTTAAGAATTGGAGTAATTTCCCTTATTTCAATAGCATAAGTATTCTCAATTCTTCGATCGTCTGCCATTGAGTCTTTCTCAGATAGTTGATAGAAATTGAAGTTGCGAATCAAATTATAATTTAATAATTCTCGATATATTGGTCTGTGGGCTACTGTGTTTTGTTACCAGCACAGTGGTAATTGATCCTTTTCATCTGTGATTTCTGTGATGACAAACCTGGAAATTTAAGAGTTGGAGTAATTTCCTTTATTTCACCAGTAAAGTTTTCCCAATTCTTCCTCTGCCACTGAGTCGTCCTCAAATAGTTGATAGTGATTGATGTTTGCGAATCGAATAATTTAATAATTATCGAATTATAAGTCGGTGGGCTACTGTGTTTTGATAGTTGATAGTAATTGATGTTTGCGAATCGAATAGTTTAATAATTATTGATATATTGCTCGGTAGGCTACTGTGTTTTGATAGTTGATAGTAATTGATGTTTGCGAATCGAATAGTTTAATAATTATCGATATACTGTTCGGTAAGCTACTG
>JAWDGP010003459.1:30000-95000 GCA_033675545.1 Elysia crispata
TCTATAGGCTGGCCAGTTAGAGACTGTGGTATGTGTTACTTGTGGTGATATGGGGACACTGGTCAACTCGACGTCCTTGCGGTGATGCGAGCCTCGCGCCATGCACCGGGGCAAGCCGTGGTCCCAGAGCCAAGGGGACCTGCTGGGCAGAAATGTCCAGTGCTTGACCAACGAGTGGACATCTAGGAAGGTAAAAACGGTGGAAGTTGATAATGATATGATTAATTAACATAAGGAAAATGCGATGAAAGAGAGAGAGAGAGAGAGAGAGAGAGAGAGAGAGAGAGAGATACAGGCAGACAGACAGTCAGTCAGTCAGTCAGTCAGTCAGGCAGACAGACAGACAGATAGTCAGGCAGACATAGACAGACTGAGAGAAAAAGAGAGATGCTCGCATAAACACACACATATCAAGGCTTTAAAAGCCCACAAAGCCCGACCTCTTTATATTGCAATCATGCATCAATAAAACCCTCTCTCCAGTGTAGAGCCTTTATCTCTCTACCCCACTCAAATCCCCATAATCATAAAATAATCATCAAAGCCCCAAGAGCCTTTGATCTAAACTTTGTATCTAATTTTAGCCATGATGACATACCAGACCAAAGAACATGACCGTACTGCAAGTCAGGCCTCCCCGATTTAAAGGTCTCTAGCCCATGTGATAAGATTCGAGCCTGGCCTCTCAAAGCTAGAAGGACAAGTATGCTACAAGATTACACATATCACTATCAGTAGCAGCGGTGGAGGTTCACTCGTCCTGGTGGGCAAAGAATGGACACTCTGTAGAACACCCCTATCGCCCTGCAAAGAGGACGATAGAGAATTGGGCTTTGCGGAGCAGTTCAATATTGCTAGAACTGTGCGAGGCTGTTATGTCAGGCTTCGCGGAGCAGTTCAATATTGCTAGAACTGTGCGAGGCGGTTATGTCGGACTTTGCGGAGCAGTTCAATATTACTAGAACTTTGCGAGGCGGTTATGTCGGGCTTTGCGGAGCAGTTCAATATTACTAGAACTTTGCGAGGCGGTTATGTCGGGCTTCGCGGAAGAGTTATCTCTAGATCTATATCGCTGTCTCTCTGTGTCTAGGTTTGTATGTGTGTGTCTCTCTCTGTCTCTTTTCATCTCTGTCTCTCTTTGTCCTTCTCTCTATCTATCTAACTGTCTGTCTAGTCTGTCTGTTACTGTGTCTCTCTGTCTGTCTGTCTGTTTGTCTCTCTGTCTCTCTCTCTATGTCTCCTTCTCTCTCTGTGTCTCTGTAGATCTTTCTTCCTTCCTCTCTCTCTTTCTTTGTCTCTCCCTCTCCTCTCTCTCTCTCTCTCTCTCTCTCTCTGTCTCTCAAGAATACCGGTGTCTGTAATTTAAGTTCACCATAATATTTGCGCGGACTTCGTTCACAGGTTCCATTCTCTCTCTCTCTCTCTCTCTCTCTCTCTCTTTCTCTCTCTCTCTCTCCCTCTCTCTCTTTCTCGTCCACAGGTTCCATTCCCACGCCGGTCGGTGGGTGAGCATGGGACCTCATCTTGCCAGTCCGACCTTGCTGGGTGGAAAGGGAGGGAGAGACAGAGAGAGAGAGAGGGAAAGTGTGAGAGAAAGGGAGGGAGAGACAGAGAGAGAGAGGGAAAGGAGTGAAATAGTGAGAGAGAAAGGGAGAGATATATATAGAGAGGGAAAGTGTGAGAGAAAGGGAGGGAGAGATTGAGAGAGGGAGGGAGAGAGATTGAGAGAAAAAATGGAGAGGGTAGGGGGGGGAGAGAGAGAGAGAGAGAGAGAGAGAGAGAGAGAGAGAGAGAGAGAGAGAGAGAGAGAGAGAGAGAGAAAGGATGAGTGTTCTTCAAATGCGAAACGTCCAGCGATCACCTTGTGTAAAGGCTATATCCAACAAGCTGTGAATGGGTTGGAATCTCAGAAGAGCATTATTAGCCTGATCCATATTGCTGCGCAACGGTAATATCAAAGAAACGTCCAGCGATCACCTTGTGTAAAGGCTATATCCAACAAGCTGTGAATGGGTTGGAATCTCAGAAGAGCATTATTAGCCTGATCCATATTGCTGCGCAACGGTAATATCAAAGAAACGTCCAGCGATCACCTTGTGTAAAGGCTATATCCAACAAGCTGTGAATGGGTTGGAATCTCAGAAGAGCATTATTAGCCTGATCCATATTGCTGCGCAACGGTAATAGCAAAGAAACAACACCACTACTATTGGGCTGTATCGGCGAAATGACACCTCAAGAACGCGTTCAGATGTTTGACACGCTTCTAATAAGCTATATCAGCGAAATGACACCTCAAGAACGCATTCAGATGTTTGACATGCTTCTAATAGGCTATATCAGCGAAATGACACCTCAAGAACGAATTCAGATGTTTGACGCTTCTCATAGGCTATATCAGCGAAATGACACCTCAAGAACGCATTCAGATGTTTGACACGGTTCTCATAGGCTATATCAGCGAAATGACACCTCAAGAACGAATTCAGATGTTTGACGCTTCTCATAGGCTATATCAGCGAAATGACACCTTAAGAACGCATTCAGATGTTTGACACGCTTCTCATAGGCTATATCAGCGAAATGACACCTCAAGAACGAATTCAGATGTTTGACGCTTCTCATAGACTATATCAGCGAAATGACACCTCAAGAACGAATTCAGATGTTTGACATGCTTCTAATAGGCTATATCAGCGAAATGACACCTTAAGAACGCATTCAGATGTTTGACACGGTTCTCATAGGCTATATCAGCGAAATGACACCTCAAGAACGCATTCAGATGTTTGACACGGTTCTCATAGGCTATATCAGCGAAATGACACCTCAAGAACGCATTCAGATGTTTGACACGGTTCTCATAGGCTATATCAGCGAAATGACACCTCAAGAACGCATTCAGATGTTTGACACGGTTCTCATAGGCTATATCAGCGGAATGACACCTCAAGAACGCATTCAGATGTTTGACACGGTTCTCATAGGCTATATCAGCGAAATGACACCTCAAGAACGCATTCAGATGTTTGACACGGTTCTCATAGGCTATATCAGCGAAATGACACCTCAAGAACGAATTCAGATGTTTGATGCTTCTCATAGGCTATATCAGCGAAATGACACCTGCAGAACGCATTCAGATGTTTGACGCTTCTCATAGGCTATATCAGCGAAATGACACCTGCAGAACGCATTCAGATGTTTGACACGCTTCTCATAGGCTATATCAGCGAAATGACACCCCAAGAACGCATTCAGATGTTAGACACGCTTCTCATAGGCTATATCAGCGAAATGACACCTTAAGAACGTATTCAGATGTTAGACACGCTTCTCATAGGCTATATCAACACTCAGCTGTTTATGCACTAGTTATTGGATCTCTTCACGGTTGGCACGGCCTGAAAAAATCCCAGTTTAGTAAAGCATGTCATCGATTTTTTGTTGATTCTGTGCAACCACTGAGGCGTGAAGTTTTTGGTTTACAGAGAGAATGCGATAATAATAATAATGATAATAATAATAATAATAATAATAATAATAATAATAATAATAATAATAATAATAATGATAATAATAATGATAATGATAATAATAATAATAATAATAATAATAATAATAATAATAATAATAATAATAATAATAATAATAATAATAATAATAATAATAATAATAATAATAATAATAATAATAATAATAATCATAATAATAATCATAATGATAATAATAATAATAATAAAAATAATAATAATGATAATAATAATAATAATAATAATAATAATAATAATAATAATAATAATAATAATAATAATAATAATCATGATGATGATGATGATGATGATGATGATGATCTTATAATAACAATAATAATAATAATAATAATAATAATAATAATAATAATAATAATAATAATAATAATAATGATAATAATAATGATAATAATAATAATAATAATAATAATAATAATAAGATAATGATAATAATAATAATAATAAAAATAATAATAATAATAATAATAATAATAATAATAATAATAATAATAATAATAATAATAATAATAATAATAATAATAATAATAATAATAATAATAATAATAATAATAATAATAATAATAATAATAATAATAATAATAATAATAATAATAATAATAATAATAATAATAATAATAATAATAATAATAATAATAATAATAATAATAATAATAATAATAATATTAATAATAATAATAATAATAATAATAATAATAATAATAATAATAATAATAATAATAATAATAATAATAATAATAATAATAAATAATAATAATAATAATAATAATAATAATAATAATAATAATAATAATAATAATAATAATAATAATAATAATAATAATAATAATAATAATAATAATAATAATAATAATAATAATAATAATAATAATAATAATAATAATAATAATAATAATAATAATAATAATAATAATGATAATAATAATAATAATAATAATAATAATAATAATAATAATAATAATAATAATAATAATAATAATAATAATAATAATAATAATAATAATAATAATAATAATAATAATAATAATAATGATAATAATAATGATAATAATAATAATAATAATAATAATAATAATAATAATAATAATAATAATAATAATAATAATAATAATAATAATAATAATAATAATAATAATAATAATAATAATAATAATAATAATAATAATAATAATAATAATAATAATAATAATAGTAATAATAATAATAATAATAATAATAATAATAATAATAATGATAATAATAATAATAATAATAATAATAATAATAATAATAATAATATAAGGTTCCTTTTTTCTGACTTTCGATTGGCTTCTCTCATAATTTACTTTGTGACGTCATCCTTAAACGTTACGGCGGCTGGTCACAAGCATTCTTCTGTGGACAAAATTTTCTTAGTTTATAAAAATAGTTGCAATACGCGTCGGATATCAGGAGATAAGAATCATACAGTACAAAATGTGCTATTGAATTTTATGTTCCCGTATCATTTAGCCAGCGGTTCTCTTTTATATCTTCTTTTATTCTTTCGATCGAACTCTTTGCCTCGCCTTTCTATTGTCTGATAGATCGGCTGTTGGGGCGCTTGCTTGAACAATTAATAAATGCTGATACAGCTAAGGTTTCTGTTCTCCATGTCTGTGTCTGTCTGACTGTCTGTGTGCCTGTCTGCTGTCACTGTGTGTTTGTCTGTATTTCTCTCTCTCTATCTCTCTTTATCTCACTCTCTCTCTATCTCTCTCTTTCACTCTCTCTATCACTATCTCTCTCTCTCTCTCTCTCTCTCTCTCTCTCTCTCTCTCTCTCTCTCTCTCTTTCACTCTTTGTCGGTCGGTCTGCCCGTCTCTGCTCCTGTCTCCTCTTACTCCTCCTGCTCCTCCTTTTTCCTCTTGTTGGATGAAGGCAGCAGTAGATATTATTGCGCTTCCAATTTACTGACAACTCCTTCTTCCTCTTGTTGGATGAAGGCAGCAGTAGATATTATTGCGCTTCCAATTTACTGACAACTCCTTCTTCCTCTTGTTGGATGAAGGCAGCAGTAGAGATTATTGCGCTTCCAATTTACTGACAACTCCTTCTTCCTCTTGTTGGATCGGTCGGTCTGCTCGTCTCTGCTCCTGTCTCCTCTTACTCCTCCTGCTCCTCCTTCTTCCTCTTGTTGGATGAAGGCAGCAGTAGAGATTATTGCGCTTCCAATTTACTGACAACTCCTTTTCAGTTTTTGTTGCCTGAACCAGTATTTGATTTTGTCTCCTCTTTATTGTAACATTACACACTTTCCACATAATCGCCCTTCCTTCTTCCTGCCTGACCCAAACCTTGTGCACCTAATGACGACCAGCATTAATTTCCTAGCTGCCTCTGTCTGTGGAATGCAATACTAACATTGCATGACATAGTTATTCAATTTTTATGATCCGAATTGATGTATTCTCGTAGTGAAACAAAACAAAACAAGAACAAAAAGAGGTGTTTCACAATATCACGGCCTGTATTGAAAACGGTTCAACCGTAGAACGAAAATTTTTTTTTTTTTATATAATTTTTTTTTGTTTAATTTACTCTACAACAAAAGGTTTTCAACTGAAAAGAATAAAATGCCTACAAGAATTTCAAAACCTGCTAAGATCGTATATGTTTATTCGACCTGGAGGTTCTCTTCTGTCTGTTAAGTCAAGGTTTGATTTTTTTTTTGTTTATTTTCTTCAAACCGACTCAAATACCGATCCTCGGAGAGGCAGAGAAAGCACGATTTTGACAAAAGGTGTTTTTTTTTTGCTGTTGAAACATTTGAAGCGAAGCTAAACATTTTCTTGTCTGTTTTCCTCTCTGTCCACAGACGGGACCTAATGTGGTGTGGGAGACGCACAGGGTCACGCTACACAAGGTCAGTGGAGGTCGTGGTTAGCTCTTCCTCCTCCTCCTCTTCTTTTTTTTTTCTCCATCCTCTTCCTACTTCTTTTTTTACTTCTTGCTCTTTTTGTTATTGACTTGTTGTTGTTGTTGTTGTTGTTGTTGTTGTTGTTGTTCTTCTTCTTCTTCTTCTTCTTCTTCTTCTTCTTCTTCTTCTTCTTCTTCTTCTTCTTCTTGTTCTTCTTCTTCTTCTTCTTCTTCTTCTTCTTCTTCTTCTTCTTCTTCTTCTTCTTCTTCTTCTTCTTCTTCTTCTTCTTCTTCTTCTTCTTCTCCCTCTTCTTCTTCTCCTCCTCCTCCTCCTTGTTTTTCCTCTTCCACTCCCTCCCTCGCACATTCCTTCCTGATACTATCTTATCTTTCTAAGCTCCATAAAATCTTTCAATCTCTACTCTTTCCTTCCTCTTCTTATCCGTGTAGTCTTGGTACTGCCTTCACCTCTACTACAGGAAACTTATCACAGCAACATCACATCATGTGTGTGTCCCTCTCTCTCTCTCTCTCTCTCTCTCTCTCTCTCTCTCTCTCTCTCTCTCTCTCTCTCTCTCTCTCTCTCTCTCTCTCTCTCTCTCTGTGTCTGCCACACACAACCCCCTCTCCCATACATTTATTTTCTCTACCATCTCCACATCCGTAATTTTTTCCTTGCTCATTCCTTTTCTTTCTTTTTCTTTTTTTTTCAATGTTCTTTCTATCCTTCTATCCTAAGCCATAATAATTTGTGTGTGTGTGTGTAGACCCAATCATAGTAACAAATAAATTACCCAGAAAACATTGCTCGACATTAACTCTCGGCCTCCTACCCCCAGGCCCCGACGTTCGGATTCGGTATAGCGGTCAGCGGAGGACGAGACAGCCCTCACTTCGCGAACGGGGACCCCTCGGTGGCCATCTCGGACGTTCTGAAGGCCGGTCCAGCCGAGGGAAAGCTCCAGTGAGTGGACGCTCCTCCACTGGAATAATTATACGATAAGGATGGCTAGGGCTAAGGCTATGATTTTTGTTGAGTCCATAATTGTAGAATGAATCTTGTTTAGCAAATACCGATACATGTGATGAGGCCAGCCCAGCCGAGGGAAAGCTCCAGTGAGTGGACGCTCCTCCACCGAAATAATTATATGATAAGGATGGTTTATGTGAGGACTATGACTTTTAGTATCGTATTTAAACAACGTTGAGCACATAATTGTGGAATGAATCTTGTTTAGCAAGTACCGGAATAATATTATAATAATTTATAGGACAGAACTGTCGGTATTTTTACTCCCTGTGTTTTCTTTCTCTTTCTCCGTATCATGTACATTCTAAGAAAATTTCTCACTTTGAATTCGAGGCTTTAACATGTGCAGTAAAAAGAAAGCAACCAAAAAACCCAAAACTTTTCAGGACAATTACCACCTTTCCACATGCACAATAACTGCTTACAAGCAAAATCATTAGCCATTTTCGGCCTAAGGTTGGTAACGGTTTTCTTCCAAACTATATTTTTGTATAGAATAAACGATCGAATAGTGACAGTGAACGGAACATCTCTAGAGAACGTGGACCATGCCACGGCGATCAACGTGCTGCGGGACTGCGGGAACACAGTCTCTCTGGTGGGTGACGTTCTCTTGTGTTTCTCAGAGTAACAGAAGTACTGGTGTGGATGTAGGGACCTTCATGTCGGAAGTGAAACACATGTTTATCATTATTATTATTATTATTATTATTATTATTATTATTATTATTATTATTATTATTATTATTATTATTATTATTATTATTATTATTATTATTATTATTATTGTTGTTATTGTTATTGTTATTGTTATTGTTGTTGTTATGATTATTATTATTATTATTATTATTATTATTATTATTATTATTATTATTATTATTATTATTATTATTATTATTATTATTATTATTATAATTATTATTGTTATTATAAGATCATCATCATCATCATCATCATCATCATCATGATTATTATTATTATTATTATTATTATTATTATTATTATTATTATTATTATTATTATTATTATTATTATTATTATTATTATTATTATTATTATTATTATTATTATTATTATTATTATTATTATTATTATTATTATTACTTTTCTGCTCCTCCACCATAATGCTTTCACTTTGAAGTAAAACGGAATAAAAAAAAAATGCAAACAGTGTCACAAAGTGAACTGTCTCATGTGAATTCATAGCTGCACATTTATTCAAAGCTACATGATAAAGTTTAAAAAGATCTAAAAATAGATTTTTTTTTTTTTTTTCAAAATTAGATGATTTTTCTTGCAGTTTTAGAAGCCATATGCATGAAACCTAATTGTTTCTTCTGTCTATCTCTCATGACATTTCATCGTTCCCTCTGTCTTTTTCTGAACAGGTTGTGAGGAGACGAATCTTGTTGCCTGCCCTACAGACGGAGAACCCTAGCCCTCCTTTCAAGATCACCCTCAACAAGAAAAACAAGAAAGATGGTGGGTTGTCAGTAGTCTAAAGCTCTGGTCTTCTCTATCTCTCTGTCTGTCTGTCTCTCTGCCTGCCTGTCTGTCTGTCTGTCTGTCTCTCTCTCTCTCTCTCTCTCTCTCTCTCTCTCTCTCTCTCTCTCTCTCTCTCTCTCTCTCTCTCTCTCTCTCTCTCTTTCTCCCTCCCTCCCTCTCTCTCTCTCCCTACAGGCGGAGAACCCTAGCCCTCCTTTCAAGATCACCCTCAACAAGAAAAACAAGAAAGATGGTGGGTTGTCAGTAGTCTAAAGCTCTGGTCTTCTCTATCTGTCTGTATGTCTGTCTGTCTATCTGTCTGTCTGTCTCTCTGCCTGCCTGTCTGTCTGTCTGTCTGTCTGTCTGTCTCTCTCTCTCTCTCTCTCTCTCTCTCTCTCCCTACAGACGGAGAACCCTAGCCCTCCTTTCAAGATCACCCTCAACAAGAAAAACAAGAAAGATGGTGGGTTGTCAGTAGTCTAAAGCTCTGGTCTTCTCTATCTGTCTGTCTGTCTGTCTGTCTGTCTGTCTGTCTCTCTGCCTGCCTGTCTGTCTGTCTGTCTCTCTTTCTTTCTTTCTCTCTCTCTCTCACTCTATCTCTCTGTCTTTCTCTTGCTCTCTCTATCTCTCTCTGTCTCTCTCTCTATCTCTCTCTCTCTCTCTCTCTCTCTCTCTCTCTCATTTTCTCTCTATCTATCTACCTATCTTTCACCAATTCAGTTTCTTTTTGTTTATTTTTTTCAATCAGACTTTGGCATTGTACTCGGGTGCCGACTCTACATCCGAGAAATTTCTCCTGACTCACTTGCTGCAGCGGAAGCCACTCTCAGAGAGGGAGACACGGTGCTTAAGGTGAGACCCAGACGTTAAAATGAGAATTTTATTGTGGAAAATATTCTCTTACGTAAAAGTAATTTTTAACACCAAGTAACCTTTTTTTGACGGTGTGATGAGAAGAGAGATACTAGAATAACTTGTGACAACTGGAATGATTGAAGGAAAACGCAGCAGGGGAAACAATATGAAAAGATGTTGGATGGACTGACAAAGTGGCATAAAGTAGGAGGAAGGAGGGAAGCCATGAAGTATAGAGATGTTGGATGGACTGACAAAGTGGCATAAAGTAGGAGGAAGGAGGGAAGCCATGAAGTATAGAGATGTTGGATGGACTGACAAAGTGGCATAAAGTAGGAGGAAGGAGGGAAGCCATGAAGTATAGAGATGTTGGATGGACTGACAAAGTGGCATAAAGTAGGAGGAAGGAGGGAAGCCATGAAGTATAGAGATGTTGGATGGACTGACAAAGTGGCATAAAGTAGGAGGAAGGAGGGAAGCCATGAAGTATAGAGATGTTGGATGGACTGACAAAGTGGCATAAAGTAGGAGGAAGGAGGGAAGCCATGAAGTATAGAGATGTTGGATGGACTGACAAAGTGGCATAAAGTAGGAGGAAGGAGGGAAGCCATGAAGTATAGAGATGTTGGATGGACTGACAAAGTGGCATAAAGTAGGAGGAAGGAGGGAAGCCATTAGGGATAGAGATGTTGGATGGACTGACAAAGTGGCATAAAGTAGGAGGAAGGAGGGAAGCCATGAAGTATAGAGATGCATGGAAGGTCATGATTTCCGACGCTAAAGAGCACGGCACCTGATTGATTGATTAATTCTGTAAGGTAAACCATTCCCTGCCTGGGCACTGTTCATGTACAGCAGCTGTACAGAGATTTCCTTCTTAACCCTTTTGCCTTGGTACATACTCTAAATATAGAGGCTGATTGATAGATTGATTCTCTAAGGTAAACCATTCCCTGCCTGGACATTGTTCATGTACAGCAGCTGTACAGAGATTTCCTTCTTAACCCTTTTGCTGGGCTGTGGACGTATCAGGTACACACTCTCAATCTAGATACTGTTAGCGCTGCAGGCTTGATATGTACGTGTAGATCATAACCTTATTGGTTTTGCTAAAGCCTCAACATAGAACACCTTTTTGTGTCTAATTTTACCATCAGTTTTAGTGTGAGGTATCAGCCATATATTCCGATGCACACACTCACGAAACATCCTTAGCACAGGAGGGTGGGTGGAATAGGGGGAGGACACGAAACATCCTTAGCACAGGAGGGTGGGTGGAATAGGGGGAGGACACGAAACATCCTTAGCACAGGAGGGTGGGTGGAATAGGGGGAGGACACGAAACATCCTTAGCACAGGAGGGTGGGTGGAATAGGGGGAGGACACGAAACATCCGTAGCACAGGAGGGTGGGTGGAATAGGGGGAGGACACGAAACATCCGTAGCACAGGAGGGTGGGTGGAATAGGGGGAGGACACGAAACATCCTTAGCACAGGAGGGTGGGTGGAATAGGGGGAGGACACGAAACATCCTTAGCACAGGAGGGTGGGTGGAATAGGGGGAGGACACGAAACATCCGTAGCACAGGAGGGTGGGTGGAATAGGGGGAGGACACGAAACATCCGTAGCACAGGAGGGTGGGTGGAATAGGGGGAGGACATACCCACAGCAGCCAAAGATAAGACAAAAGACGAGAGACGTACAACGTATATAAAGCAGGGCCAGAAGCACTCAATATAGATTGTTTTTAGGAACTTTTGAGATAACTATTAGCAAAAAGGGGCCTTAGGAAAACCTTCTTTATGATCTGACAGAATACTATTTTAGTGTAGAATTTACTTTTCTATCATGACCTTTTTCATGTGCCCTATGAGGCAGCTATGCTTTAAGATACAAGACAGGAAGAAACTTATAAAGTTTTGTTACACAACGGATTTTCTCTCTATCTCAGTATATTCCTAGATCCTTCTTTTGTTAGTAGTTATGAGAACAACCAAACATACACATCATTGGTTCTTGAAAGAAATCATACTCCAAATCTCTTTACTGCCTGCCACTTTATGTGTATGTCATTGTATGATACCCCTGAAAAGTCTTCAAAGCACCATGATATGGGTGCCTAATATGCTGTGGTGTTCTGAACATACACAGAAATGTTAATTGAACCAGATAAATGTATAGTGGGTGCCAAACCAGTTTGGGAGTATCTTCTTTAATCAGTTTTATTCTGCTTTGTAAACAGCCATAACACGAAGGGATGCAATAAAGTAAGGTCATCTAATTATCCGATTCTAGATAGTAAAACTGAGTGGCCTTTCTTCTTACAGTCAATATGAAACAGTTCAACAAAGTATTTGCCTTCACAAATAAATACCACTCCTATTAAGAACTTAAGATTTACCTAATTATCTGATTCTAGATAGTAAAACTGAGTGGCCTTTCTTCTTACAGTCAATATGAAACAGTTCAACAAAGTATTTGCCTTCACAAATAAATACCACTCCTATTAAGAACTTAAGATTTACCTAATTATCTGATTCTAGATAGTAAAACTGAGTGGCCTTTCTTCTTACAGTCAATATGAAACAGTTCAACAAAGTATTTGCCTTCACAAATAAATACCACTCATATTAAGAACTTAAGATTTACCTAATTATCCGATTCTAGTAACACTGAGTGGCCTTTCTTCTTACAGTCAATATGAAATCGTTAGACAAATAATTTGCCATCAAAGATAGACAAGACTCCCATTGAAAACTTTAGATTTACCTAATTATCTGATTCTAGATAGTAAAACTGAGTTGTCTCTCTTGCTACAGTAATTATGAGATAGTTAGACAAATAATTTGCCTTCAAAGAAAAACAAGACTCCCATTGGAAACTTTTGAGGTACCATCACTGTCAAGTGTTGGAAGCAAAACCGAGTTGTCTTTTTTGTTACAATCTGTAGGAAACAGTTCAACAATTTTTTTTAATGTTCACAAGTTTACATTTCTGTGGCGAACTTTAGAGGAATCTAATGGCTAGTGTAGATAGTAACGTTGAGTTTTCTATCTCGTTACAGTTAACATGAAACAGTTAAAGAAATTATTTGCCTTACAGATCAACAACACTCCCGTCGAGAACATCTCTGTGTTGTCGAGGCTTTCAAGCTGTTGAGGAATTCTAGAATTTTAAACTAAGTTGTCCTTCTTGTTCCAGTCAATATTAAACATTGAACAAATGAATTATTATTTCCATTTCACAGATCAACAACACCCCCGTAGAGAACATCTCTGTCGTCGAGGCTCGGAAGCTGCTGGAGAAAAGCAAAGAACGTCTGCAGCTGATCGTCAGGAAGGAGAGATCTGAAGACAGAGCTGCCAGCATTACTGGGACTACCGGTGCTGATGCTGGCGCGAGTGGTGGTGCTGCCGCAGCGGGTGCTATAGGCTTTGATGCTGGTGAGGAGGATGCTGCCTGTAGTGAATATGGAGAGTTAGTTAGTCTGATGCTGAGGTTTATATGCGTAGACACGTCACAAAACAAGACGTTTTGCGGCAGACAACGACCTAGGTAATTGCCATTTTTCTAAAGAAGGCTAGAAAACCTCGGTATATAAAGTTCTTTTACTCCGAAATAACATGAAAGTTAGAAATGAGAGAAGTATAAAAAGTGGAAATTTCAAGCTTTCTTTTGGAAAGTTCCATTTACCCAAAGATTTCACTGCCGCAAAACATCTCGTTTAGTGTCATTGCTACACATATCTTGTATATAACAGGGCTAATGCTGCCGTATGCACGATAATGATAATAACTGATGTTACTGATTGATTGAATGAATGAGGAGTTTTACAAGCCCAGACCACCATTAACTGCTTGATTTAATTTCAGTTTGAGTGTGTATTATCCTTGACATTAATGTAGCTGTGAAAAAAGTTTGATTGTTGTATGCATCACAAATGCTGAAGATATTTAGGCCAAAGCAAAATAACAAGCCAACTTCGCCCATAAACTCTTTGGTCTTATTTCAATTTGAGTGTATTATTATCCTTGAAAGTAACCTGGAAGTGAAAAAAAATTCAATTGTTGTATGCATGATACTCGCAAGTCAAGTCCATTACTGACTGTTCAATCTAATTTCAATCTGAGTCTATATGATCTTGAAATTAATCTGGACATGAAAAAAGTATAATTGTTGTATGCATGTCAAAATTTTGAAGATATTTATCCCAAATCAAAATTCCAAACCCAGTCAGTCCATCACTGTCTATTCAATCTAATTTTAAGTGTATGATCCTTGAAATTAATCTGGACTTGAAAAAAGTTCAGTTGTCGTATGCATGATAAATGCTGAAGATACTTACTTGAAAACTACTTGTTGCTGATCTGATTAGTTCATATGATCTTTGGGGCTTGCTACAAATATATGACCAAAACTTATCATCGCACGACAATGCTGCAGTCTCTGTGGGCTGCAATTGATCATCTTGTGCTTTTAGATACTACCCACTTTTGTTATTATTCTGATTGTGAAATAAAGACAACCTACGTCCCATCAGATCTCCTGCCAGCTCGAGTTCGAGACAAAGACGATGTGAACTTATACCGCCCCAGCGTTCGTTCTGAGGATGAACTTTACATGAAAGACGCGACCTTGACCCCCGGTGCTATGGGAGGTGGCCTGGCAGTGCCTGCCGGAGCCTACCCGAACTCGGAGAACACGCGCTATGATGGTCACTATGTTTTGGACAATGATCTTCCTCCAAGACCGGGGAGAGATGGGGACGGTGGTGAGATCGCAGAGAGAGATAGTAATAGAGACAGAGAGAAAAGAGAGAGAAGAGAGAGAGAGGGGGTGGCAGAAATAGCAAGAGACAGAGAGAGATGAAAGACAGAGAGAGAGAGTAACAGACAAAGAGCGAGAGACAGAGACAGAGAGTTGAAAAAAAGAGAGAGAAAGTACCCTAACTGGGAGAACACCCAATACAATGGTCACTATGTATCAGTTCATTGTAACTTGCATGCATAAGTAGCAAAACACTGCAATATTTTCTTATTTTTCTTATCGTTATTTATTTTTCTTCTTCTTCTTCTTCTTCTTCTTCTTCTTCTTCTTCTTCTTCTTCTTCTTCTTCTTCTTCTTCTTCTTCTTCTTCTTCTTCTTCTTCTTATTATTATTATTATTATTGTTATTATATAATAATAGTTATTATCGTCATTATCAATATCATCGTTATTACTTCTTTTTTATGAAGAAAAAAGAACCATAATGCAAAACCTCACTTTCACTGGGCATATTTCTGCTCCAGGTCTGCCTTACGCAGCAGGTGACTCGAGGGACATGCCAGCTTCTCGACACAATAACGGCTACCTGGGCGACGCGGATCACTCCGGCTTTTATCCACCTAGGATGGCACCACCCGCTAACAGCGGATTGGGATATGCCGCTGATGATGACGATGTTTTTTCCCGTGGACCTCCTACCAACAATAACATCTCGATCCACGAGTAAGTTTAAATTTATATGTAGGGATTGCAAAATCTGGGATGGTTTTATACAAAGGAAGGTAAACATTAAACAAATTGGTCAAGGCTAATTTCGGTTTTGAAACTGATCTTTGCAGTGGGCACATTAACACTTGTCATGAAACGTGTTTTGATTTTATTATCTTACTTTTTTAGCACATCCTGTATTTTAAAATCATTATTCCAAAAGACATAGCTGGGAAACAGAGTGGGGTAGAAGAAATATTTAAAAGGAAAGGCTTTTTGCATGAAAAAGCCTAAAAAAAAATATTCACAAATCTCTCGACGATATTAAAAGGTAACTATATACTGTAGTACAGTATTCTCCTCCCCCTTCCCCTGTCAAAAGTCCAAGACACAAAATTCAAAACCAATGTCATGACCTTCAAAGATAATTGCAGAAATTTGAGGACTATTCATCAAGCAATACAAATTAATTTTTTTTAAAGGAAAAACATGCTGTGACTCTAGATACAAAATTGAACAATTATGAAAACAAAAATCAAAATGCCAAGTTCAGACTTCTGTTTAACTTAAGACAGTTGAGGCAAACCGTTGCGTTCCACTGCTTCCCATGCTGGTTGATCAACTGCCCTGCCTGCTTTTTTTTTTTTTTTTTAAATTCCATTTGTTGAACACATATCCAGCTTTTATTTTGATTTATCTCATTATCATTTTGTAGCCACTGAATCTTTTATTATCTTTATTGTCGCGTGAAACTCAATATATTGGCACCTGTATCATTGACTTTGTCATTATCTATTTTGTAACCACCATTATTCATATGATAGTCATCACGACGGTTATTTCCATCATCATTTACGTGATAGTCATCATGGTCACCACAACCTTTATTTATTTGATAGTCATCATTATCACCATCATCATTTATAGGATAGTCATCACCATCATCATTTATATGATGGTCATCACCATCATCATTTATATGATGGTCATCCACATTATGACCATTATCATTTCCATGATAAGCATCACCATCATCATTCACATGATAGTCATCACCATTATCACCAAAACCGTTCACATTATAGTCATCATCATTACCACAATCATCATTCACATGATATTCATCACCATTATCATCCCCATCATTCATGTGATAGTCATCATCATTATCGCCATCATCATTCACATGGTAGTCATCACCATTATTATCATCATCATTCACTTAATAGTCATCACCATAATCACCATCATCATTCACATGGTAGCCATCACCATTATTATCATCATCATTCACTTAATAGTCATCACCATAATCACCATCATCATTCACATGGTAGCCATCCCCATTATTATCATCATCATTCACTTAATAGTCATCACCATAATCACCATCATCATTCACATGGTAGCCATCACCATTATTATCATCATCATTCACTTAATAGTCATCACCATAATCACCATCATCATTCACATGGTAGCCATCACCATTATTATCATCATCATTCACTAAATAGTCATCACCATAATCACCATCATCATTCACATGGTAGCCATCACCATTATCATTACCATAATTCATGCGATGGTCATTACCATTATCACCCTCATCATTCACATCATAGTCATCACCCTCACCATTTGCATGATAGTCATCACCATCATCGTTCACATGATAGTCATCACCATTTACATGATAGTCATCATCATCATAATTCACACGATAGTCATCACCATTCACATTATAGTCATCACCATCATCATTCACATGATAGTCTTCACCATTATCATTCATATGATAGTCATCACCATCATTCACATGATAGTCATCACCATCATCATTCACATGATAGTCATCACCATCATCATTCATATGATAGTCATCACCATCATCATTATGATAGTCATCACCATCATTCACATGATAGTCTTCAACATTATCATTCACATGATAGTCATGACCATTTTCATCACACATATCCATATTCAACACTCTCATTCTTTCAGGAGATATGTAGATATGCGAAGCGACATACGGTAAAGTCTGCATTTTCTCTTTTTTTTTTCAAAATTATTTTTGCAACCATTATCAATAACTTATTGTTCTCTCTTTCATTTTAAGGTTTTATTGTTACAAAATCAGTAATGCTTTTTTGGCAACGGGCTATTTTTGGGCTTTAAAACCATTTTTAGGGCATGGTGGCAACATCTACTTTCAATCACGCTATTATTGTTTTTTTTTTGTTTGTTTTCTTTGGCTCTCTTAATTTTCTTTTTATTTTGGGTGTTCTGCTGGTTTTTCTATTGTAAAGGCAAGCACATTTTGAAACCAATCCCGTCATGATTAATGGAATGAAGTAGTGCAAGCCCAGTCAACAACTAAGGCCATTCTTAGGGTTTTCAGTCTTGATATGTGGCAAGTCACGTCTCTATTAAAAAAGTGAACACTTTGTTTTTTGTAATCTACTTGAAAATGTTCATAAATTTCATCCATGAATATATGAACATTTCAAGCTGATCACTTTGAGAAAGTGGTATCTAGTCCATAGTGTATATTGATAAATCTTGAGCATATCTTTTTGTGATTTTGGTGACGTGACTCTTTTGGTTGTCATTGAATATTCTTTGTTAAATTTTGAGGATGGAAAATCAATATGTTTTCAGTCTGATTTATGAAGTCTGTGTACAAAAAAAAAAAAAACCCAAAACCAAACAAACAAACAAAACTTAGTTATTGGTATTGGTTGCAGATTTTATTTTCTTCTCTATGTCGTAGAAAAACCAGTGCGATGTCATGCCATCTCCCATGCTTATGCCAAATATGTCAGACATGCCAACTCTTTCCAACTCCTCCACCCATCCTAGATGTTGCATTTTAGTGGGAATGTGTTATGTATAAACTGGTCTTAAGAATTGTAATTATTGAAAGTTTTGTGAATCAATACTGGAATGGTTTTCTTGAGCATAGAAATAAAGCTTTTTGACTTTCTACGTGTCTGGCAAACCCTAAATCTCCACAACTTTTTTTTGTGTTTTTTTTTTTTTTTTTATTCTGTCAGATTCATCGATTTTTAAAGCACTGCATTAAACTTCAGCTTTATTCTGAAACATTTTACACATCCACACCCATACACAGAGACAGACAAGTAGTTGGCATGCTTGCAGTTATTTTGATCACAAGGTTTTTTTTTTTGTATTGCTAGTTCATTCCTATATATATGCTTGTGTGTAAAATAACGGTCATGCTTTTCTTCATAACTTTGCATGTAATATATCTGAACTTGCTTCTCACTGTTTGCACCCCCTTCTCTCTCTCTGTCTCTCCATCTCTCTCTCTCTCTCTGTGTCTTTCTCTCTCTGTCTCTCTGTCTCTCTCTCTGACTCTCTCTATCTCTGTCTTTCTGACTTTCTCTCTCTCTCTCTCTTTCTCTCTATCTCTCTCTTTCTCTCTCTCTCTGACTTTCTCTCTCTCTCTTCCTCTTTGTGTTTCTATTAGTCTCTCTTTCTGTCTGTCTGTCAATCTCTCTTTCTCTCTCTCTCTCTCTCTACCTTTCTTTCTGTCTGTCTGTCAATCTCTCTCCCTCTCTTTCTCTCTCTCTCTCTCTCTCTCTCTCTCTCTCTCTCTCTCTCCCTTTCTTTCTGTCTGTCTGTCAATCTCTCTCTCTCTCTCTCTCTCTCTCTCTCTCTCTCTCTCTCTCTCTCTCTCTCTCTCTCTCTCTCTCTCTCTCTCTCTCTCTCTCTCTCTCTCTCTCTCTCTCTTACACACACACACAGACTGCCATCTCCAATCTCAATAACTTTCACCTCATTATCTTCCGAGACTATCTCCTGCTCTTCTTCCTCCTTCCTATTTTATTTCTATTCGCTCCCCTTGTCATATTTCCACATTGAAATATTCTTTCTCTACCGTTACTTTCATTTCTCTCCTTTGTCTTTGCACATATTTGTCCAGCCTTCCTTTTATCACAGGCGAAAAAATACTTAAGCCAGTGATGCATTTTTTTTTTGTATTTATTATGCACTTAAATCTATACAATGTCCCAACAAAGTTATGAATAGAACAATACCTTGAAGGACATAAAATGAAAATATTAACGGTGTCTCTTGCCACTCCTATACTTAAAGATCTTGGGGCTTAAATGTCAGTAAATCTAGAGCCAAATAGCTCAGGTGGTAGTGTGCCAGAACGACTAGAAGAAGGGCCGTAGTTCGAGTCCCACTCACAGATAATTTCAGAGACTGTGTAAAAGTGTCAGTGCATCTAGAATAGATAGCTCGGGTAATAGAGTGCTAGAACAGCAAGTGGGTGGCGAGTCCTACACACAGATAATTTCAGAGATTGGGTAAAAGTGTCACTGTATCTAGAATAGATAGCTCGGGTAATAGAGTGCTAGAACAGCAAGTGGGTGGCGAGTCCTACACACAGATAATTTCAGAGTTTGGGTAAAAGTGTCAGTGCATCTGGAATAGATAGCTCGGGTAATAGAGTGCTAGAACAGCAAGTGGGTGGCGAGTCCTACACACAGATAATTTCAGAGATTGGGTAAAAGTGTCACTGTATCTAGAATAGATAGCTCGGGTAATAGAGTGCTAGAACAGCAAGTGGGTGGCGAGTCATACACACAGATAATTTCAGAGTTTGGGTAAAAGTGTCAGTGCATCTGGAATAGATAGCTCGAGTAATAGAGTGCTAGAACAGCAAGTGGGTGGCGAGTCCTACACACAGATAATTTCAGAGATTGGGTAAAAGTGTCAGTGCATCTGGAATAGATAGCTCGGGTGATAGAGTGGTAGAACAGCAAGTGGGTGGCGAGTCCTACACACAGATAATTTCAGAGATTGGGTAAAAGTGTCAGTGCATCTGGAATAGATAGCTCGGGTAATAGAGTGGTAGAACAGCAAGTGGGTGGCGAGTCCTACACACAGATAATTTCAGAGATTGGGTAAAAGTGTCAGTGCATCTGGAATAGATAGCTCGGGTAATAGAGTGCTAGAACAGCAAGTGGGTGGCGAGTCCTACACACAGATAATTTCAGAGATTGGGTAAAAGTGTCAGTGCATCTGGAATAGATAGCTCGGGTAATAGAGTGCTAGAACAGCAAGTGGGTGGCGAGTCCTACACACAGATAATTTCAGAGTTTGGGTAAAAGTGTCAGTTAATCTAGGATAGATAGCTCGGGTAATAGAGTGGTAGAACAGCAAGTGGGTGGCGAGTCCTACACACAGATAATTTCAGAGTTTGGGTAAAAGTGTCAGTTAATCT
The DNA here is from genome assembly GCA_033675545.1 of Elysia crispata. Taxonomy (NCBI): domain Eukaryota; kingdom Metazoa; phylum Mollusca; class Gastropoda; family Plakobranchidae; genus Elysia; species Elysia crispata. The sequence goes on from JAWDGP010003459.1 coordinate 50,537, forward strand.
AGGATAGATAGCTCGGGTAATAGAGTGCTAGAACAGCAAGTGGGTGGCGAGTCCTACACACAGATAATTTCAGAGTTTGGGTAAAAGTGTCAGTTAATCTAGGATAGATAGCTCGGGTAATAGAGTGCTAGAACAGTAAGTGGGTGGCGAGTCCTACACACAGATAATTTCAGAGTTTGGGTAAAAGTGTCAGTTAATCTAGGATAGATAGCTCGGGTAATAGAGTGCTAGAACAGCAAGTGGGTGGCGAGTCCTACACACAGATAATTTCAGAGTTTGGGTAAAAGTGTCAGTTAATCTAGGATAGATAGCTCGGGTAATAGAGTGCTAGAACAGTAAGTGGGTGGCGAGTCCTACACACAGATAATTTCAGAGTTTGGGTAAAAGTGTCAGTTAATCTAGGATAGATAGCTCGGGTAATAGAGTGCTAGAACAGCAAGTGGGTGGCGAGTCCTACACACAGATAATTTCAGAGTTTGGGTAAAAGTGTCAGTTAATCTAGGATAGATAGCTCGGGTAATAGAGTGCTAGAACAGTAAGTGGGTGGCGAGTCCTACACACAGATAATTTCAGAGATTGGGTAAAAGTGTCAGTGCATCTGGAATAGATAGCTCGGGTAATAGAGTGCTAGAACAGCAAGTGGGTGGTCTATGGTCGGGGTCCAGAGATTGAGTAGGATCTTTGGGGCTTGAGTCTCAGTTAATCTAGGATAGATAGCTCGGGTAATAGAGTGCTAGAACAGCAAGTGGGTGGTCTATGGTCGGGGTCCAGAGATTGAGTAGGATCTTTGGGGCTTGAGTCTCAGTTAATCTAGGATAGATAGCTCGGGTAATAGAGTGCTAGAACAGCAAGTGGGTGGTCTATGGTCGGGGTCCAGAGATTGAGTAGGATCTTTGAGGCTTGAGTCTCAGTTAATCTAGGATAGATAGCTCAGATAATAGAGTGCTAGAACAGCAAGTGGGTGGTCTATGGTCGGGGTCCAGAGATTGAGTAGGATCTTTGGGGCTTGAGTCTCAGTTAATCTAGGATAGATAGCTCGGGTAATAGAGTGCTAGAACAGCAAGTGGGTGGTCTATGGTCGGGGTCCAGAGATTGAGTAGGATCTTTGGGGCTTGAGTCTCAGTTAATCTAGGATAGATAGCTCGGGTAATAGAGTGCTAGAACAGCAAGTGGGTGGTCTATGGTCGGGGTCCAGAGATTGAGTAGGATCTTTGGGGCTTGAGTCTCAGTTAATCTAGGATAGATAGCTCGGGTAATAGAGTGCTAGAACAGCAAGTGGGTGGTCTATGGTCGGGGTCCAGAGATTGAGTAGGATCTTTGGGGCTTGAGTCTCAGTTAATCTAGGATAGATAGCTCGGGTAATAGAGTGCTAGAACAGCAAGTGGGTGGTCTATGGTCGGGGTCCAGAGATTGAGTAGGATCTTTGGGGCTTGAGTCTCAGTTAATCTAGGATAGATAGCTCGGGTAATAGAGTGCTAGAACAGCAAGTGGGTGGTCTATGGTCGGGGTCCAGAGATTGAGTAGGATCTTTGGGGCTTGAGTCTCAGTTAATCTAGGATAGATAGCTCGGGTAATACAGTGCTAGAACAGTAAGTGGGTGGTCTATGGTCGGGGTCCAGAGATTGAGTAGGATCTTTGGGGCTTGAGTCTCAGTTAAGCTAGGATAGATAGCCCAGATAATAGAGTGCTAGAATGGCAAGTAGGAGGTCCATGGTTCAAATCTCATTTAGAAAATTCCAAAGAATGAGTAGATAGCTCAGTATAAGATTCTCTCCAGGAAACTTAAGGGACATAAAAAACAATGAAAAATCATGTTTTGTGTGTGAACAATAACTCAGCGCCAATATGGTTTATGTGCGAGATTTAAAATGCCGATGCATTTCCCTGGAAATATATGCTTGCAATAAAAGAAGCCTTTGAGTTGCCCGATGGCCATTGAAAAAAAAATGCTTTTTTTCACTTGTCTATTTTGATATTTCTAAGCTCTATACAAACAGACTGTAATATCTGAATGTGACATTACAAGTGCGTATGTTTAATTTCAATTTTTTTTATAAAGTCTTGTTTGATATTTATATAATGCATGATTTTAATTGTCTTTACTATTCTATTACAAAAACAAAATTTTTAACATTTGCATGAGAGAGAAGGAAGAGCATTGGAATTAAAAAAAAAAAAAAAGAATAAAGGGGGAATTAGACTCATTACATTTTTCTGTGAGGACAAACAATAAATGTTAATGTTTTTCTTTTTCTTAAGCATGCTTTAAAAAAAAAAAACAATTGGTTATTAGGATTTGCATGCATATTTTTCCCTTTTTTCTTTGTTTCATCCCACTTAAAAAAAAACAACAAAAAACTATTTATGTGTCATAAAAAGTACCACGTAAAAATATTTATTAATCAGAATTTATATTAGGGAAACTTAACTTATCAAAGAGGTATACAAGATTATACAACAGTACATGTGTTTATCATTTTTTTCTTACACAGGTAATATTAACTTGGAATAGAAAACAGAAAAACAATAAATAAAAGAAAAAACAAACAAAAAAAACCCACTAAACTTACTGAGAAGTTATTCATCCAGTTTCTCTTTAAAAAATACAGAATTTTGAAGCAGATTGCAATAATAATAATAATAATAATAATATTAATAACAAAAATATAAAAATAAACCCTCAGTTTCGAAATGTTGTATTTAAATTTTGGAGCCCTTGCTGAAGATGAAATACTGACTCTAAGGATCTGATTTTTTTCTTTTTTTTTGGTTTGATCAAACTAGAAATGGTCCGAGTTAGCAATTTTTTTTTTTATCATTCTTTTTTATTCTGACTATCAAAGGTTGTTCTTTTTCAACTTCAAAACCTGATAATTCTAGAAAGTTATTTTCTATTCGCATTTTCACATTTTCACCTTTTTACAGCCTGGAACCGAGACAAGTGTCCTTCCCGAAAGACAAACAGACAGGTCTAGGACTACGACTAGCTGGGGGAAATGCTACTGGCATCTTTATAGCTAGCGTTCAGCCGGGCAGTGCTGGGGAGAGAGAGGGTCTCGTCGAAGGAGACAATATCCTCATGGTAGGTGGTGTATAAGACAGTGGATGTCATACCCTTTTGTTTGATATTATTGAGGCAAATAGCGCAGCCAGGCTTAAATTGGGGTTCAAAGTTTAATGAATGTTAAAGACCATCATGGAGAGTGTCACTGTCCTTATGGTAGGTGGTATATAAACCAGTAGCTATCAGATTGCTTTGTTTGCTCTTTATTTATCAACCCGCCTCTTTATTTATCAGGCCAATGAACGAGAAATATCTGGACTGACCAGAGAGGAAGCCGTGTCGTACCTCACAAGCCTCACTGGACAGGTGTCCATGCTAGTCCAGTACCGTAAGGAAGGTGAGTGGTCAAAGAATCTGGACTTACCGCAGGAGACTATATTTTGTATTAAGGGCATGGCATGTCAGATCTGCCACTCTCCAGGAAAAGAAAATCTGAATAATTCTGTCAAAAAATCTGAATCTGTCCCCAATAACCTGAATGACTCGCTTTTTTTTTGCCTTTCACATCTAGGCAATACACATTACAGTACACATAATGTAGTCTTTGATGAATGTTCATTCATCAGCTCTGTCTGAATTCTGATTGAGACAAGGTCTCCGAGCCTGTTTATAATTCTTTCATGGTGAAAGGGAAAAATTCTAACTAATTTGAAGATCCACTTTGGACTAGATCAAGATCTTTTTTTTTCTTACCTCTTTCAGTTTATATCAAGTGGTTTAAGCTTTACGATACTTTTTAAAGATCCAATAAATTTGATGGCATTGGGATTATGTAGCATTCCATGAATTCATAAAGAGCAGAGCTGCCAACCTAGCTCGTGTGGGAAGTATACAACATGACTTCAAAAGGTTCATATTTACGTGAGTAGGAGAACTCCTTATCGAAAGAGTTAAAAAAAAAGAAACAGATTTGATGCTGTATATCTCATTTTAGATAATTTTTTACTTGATTATTGGCCTTTCTTACACTTAACTTGGAAAATTAATGATCTTACAAATTTTGAGAATAGCATGTACAGTATTTTCTGTGCTGAGAACTATATTTTTTCCACTTTATTTGCAATTTGCATTAAGGAGTTTTTAATCATTCTCTCTCTCTCTCTCTCTCTTTTCTATTCCTAGATTATGATAGCATCATGGCCAGTCACGAAGCCGGAGACTCTTTCTATATCAGGTAGATCTTTGTGAAGTTATCTCAGATTGTAATCTTGGCTATTTTGAACACTGCATTTTTAAAATAACATTTGCGAGGCTTCCAGGGTTATCTAGGCCTACTTTCCTCTTGAATGTTTTGCGCCAAAACTCAATGAAGACAAATAAGTTATTGGATGACCTGAGCTAAAACTCAATGAAGACAAATAAGTTATTGGATGACCTGAGCTAAAACTCAATGAAGACAAATAAGTTATTGGATGACCTGAGCTAAAACTCAATGAAGACAAATAAGTTATTGGATGACCTGAGCTAAAACTCAATGAGGACAAATAAGTTATTGGTTGACCTGAGCTAAAACTCAATGACGACAAATAAGTTATTGGATGACCTGAGCTAAAACTCAATGAAGACAAATAAGTTATTGGATGACCTGAGCTAAAACTCAATGAAGACAAATAAGTTATTGGTTGACCTGCGTCAAAACTCAATGAAGACAAATAAGTTATTGGTTGACCTGCGCCAAAACTCAATGAAGACAAATAAGTTATTGGTTGACCTGCGCCAAAACTCAATGAAGACAAATAAGTTATTGGATGACCTTAGCCAAAACTCAATGAAGACAAATAAGTTATTGGTTGACCTGAGCTAAAACTCAATGAAGACAAATAAGTTATTGGTTGACCTGAGCTAAAACTCAATGAAGACAAATAAGTTATTGGTTGACCTGAGCTAAAACTCAATGAAGACAAATACGTTATTGGATGACCTTAGCCAAAACTCAATGAAGACAAATAAGTTATTGGATGACCTGAGCTAAAACTCAATGAGGACAAATAAGTTATTGGTTGACCTGAGCTAAAACTCAATGACGACAAATAAGTTATTGGATGACCTTAGCCAAAACTCAATGAAGACAAATAAGTTATTGGATGACCTGAGCCAAAATTCAATGAAGACAAATAAGTTATTGGATGACCTTTAAAAAAAAAATTAAAATGTAATGACACAAGTGACTTTTTCTCAGTTTATATTAGTTTATAGGACACACAAATATATTACTTTGACCTGTCTCAAACTGCAATATGTCAAATTTCAAAGAAACCAATTGTTCATTCTGGACTCTATGATGTCTTGTTCTGTGGTCATTGCATCTAGAAATCCAAAGCTAGAAAAAGAAAAAAAAACAAACAAAAACAAAATGTAAAATTACGTAACGGAGATTTCAATGAGTCACTGGTGTGATGTGGTATTTATTCTCTGAAAATGTTGTTGCGCTTTTGCCCTCAAATAAAAGGTGACATCAAACCTCAATTGTGAGAAGCGAGTAATGGATCTTGAAATATTTTGAACAATTTGGACTGCACACCAAGGAGAAGATGTGCCTTTCTACCTACTGCGCTGTCACCCGTGTTTAAGCTGAAAGAAATACAACATGCCACAAAATCCTTCATTAGTATCTGAATGTGAGAAGAAACCCTGACGATCTGATTCGTATTTTTTCCCATTTTAGAGCACACTTCTCCCACACCGGCAGTGACCAGGCGACGGAACACTCGTTCCAGACAGGGGACGTGTTCCACGTTAAGGACACTCATTTCAGAGGAGGCGGGGCCTGGCTCGCCCTGAGGGTGTCCGAGGATCTCACAGAAATACGCAAGGGCACCATTCCCAATAGCAAGACGTAAGTCTTAGTGACGTACAAGAGAAAGATTCTAGAATAGCTTTGCTGCTAGCTATAGCAACTGCACAAGTAGTCAAGTACACCATTCCCAACAGAGATATCTAAGTATCGGTGTCTCTCATTTTTAATACTTGCTTTCTTTGATTTCATGTCAACAAGTATTTAAAACACTCAATGCAGAGCAACTCATGTGAAGAGAGAGAGTAAGAGAGAGTACTTAAAACATGCATGTTATGAGAGTATGTAAGTAAACCTCTAGATCTATCTATCTAATTGTCTATGTATCTGTCTTTCTATCTATCGATCTATCCATCTATCGATCTATCCATCCATTCGTCCATCTATCTTTCTATCCATCTACCTATGTATCTATCTATATATCTATCTATGTATCTATTTATCTTTCCATCTATCTACCTACCTATCTTTGCTCTATAACGAGACTCGGCACCATCAATGTTTTTATTGACCCCTCCAGAGCTGAGATACTGAAGGCCCAGCAGAAAGGCGATTCCGAAGATAAAGACACAAACTTCCCTCAGAGAGGCCGTGGCAGCCTCTTCAAGCGGAAATCCTCCCGCCGCTCCAAGAGTCTCGGAAAGGATCACTGGGACGAGGTGGTTTTCGGTGAGTGGTTTCAGTTTGGATTTATCTCCACCTTCCAACCTTACCCACACACACACACAAAAAAAAAATTCTTCCCTTCTTAAGTTTCCAATTTTGTTTTCGGTGTTTGTTACATTATGTATCTTTGTAGTGTGAAATTGGAAATAAATATCTTTTTTTTTTCTTTTTAGCTAATTTTTTTCGTTTCCCTCGGTACACTCATAAATATTATGAAAAACTCATGTTTGCATAGTCAAACTCATTTATTAGTGGTTATTGGCTGTTGTTTACATGTTGTAATGTATCTAAAAATAAAATGAAATAGACCTTAAACTAAAGACAAACAGCAACAAAAAATCTGCAGTAAAATATACATACATTGGGCCAGCTGCAAAGTGTATATGTGTTGTTGAGAATAAATTTCTTCTTTTATTTATTTGAGTTTAAGTTGTTTATGTTATGTTGCTTTTTTTTCTTGTCATTTTTGTTTTTAAGATAATGAAGATGAGGGTAAGTTGTTAACATGCAGCCGCTTTCAAATCACTGCTTTTTTTTATTTTTTAATTTGTTTTTCTTTGCTACTGTATTACTGCATCTATTAGACACCCTTAGAACCAGAGGTTGTTGTAAAGGATTTTTATACGGTGCATATCATGCACGTTTTTCATTTTTCCTTTCTTTTTATTTTAATGTTCTATTAATTTTTTTCTCTTTTCTTTTTACTTTAATTATTCCAACTCAAAGAAAGTGTATACGCATATTTTTTTTCTATTCCTATGATATTCATCAGTTGTTTTGAAAAGTTTCTTATAATTTTTTTTTTTTTTTAATCTTGTTATTTCGCATTTAACTTGGCGTTCCATACTTAAGTGCACTTTTTTACATTCTGAACTCTTTTTACCATCCATAAAATTATGATATTTTAGATTTATTTCTGCCTTTTTCTTTGTTTTTTAAATTAAATATTTTCTCAACCATATTACCATAATAGATCTGATATCATATATGTATTCTTTTGATAGAGATAATTTCTTTTTTATTTTCTTTTTCATATTTTTTCCTTGTACAGTATAAAGGATTTGATAAATTTTATTTATTCTTCTTCTTTAGAGACTTTGCTTTTTTTTTTGTAATTTTAGGTTTTTTTTTTTTTTTTTTTTTTTTAATTATTTTATTAAACCTTTTCTTTTTTCATAAGTTACTCTAACCATATTAACTTGCGTAACATATGAGGGATTCATGCTCTTTATGATATATATATTTATATATATATATATATATTTTTTTTTTTTTTAATTCCAAAACCTTTTTACCTTTACCTAAAATCTTCCGAAAAAAAATGTAATTTATCATGCACAAAGTCGGACTTTCCTTTTTTTTTTTTTTTTTTTTCAATTCTGTTAGAATTCATAGCTATCCTTTATTTTACTTTTACGCATTTTGGGATCTTTTCGTTTTTGCCATATTTTTTTTCCTTCTCTGTAAGTTTGATCACTCATCAGGCACTCCAACAATCACACCTATTTATTTTATGTTATAAGAAAAAAAAAGTTTAATTTGTAATCTCAGCTTATATCATAATTCATTTTTTGTTGTTGCAAAAATACCGACTGTTTTTGCCCCACTAGACCTAAAACTTGATTATATAAACGGTGTGTATCCCATGTAAGCTTGGATTTAGAGTCCAACCGATGTCTAGATTGGCAGTGCCAGTGGTAGCTACGTCTAGACTGCTTTGTAAACAAAGCTACAGGATAAAAAGAAATTGAATGCGTTCACCCTAAAAGCCATCGAAATTTATATATGATACGGGCAAATCTGATTGCCCAAGTTCATTTCTGTTTCCTTAAAAAAAAAAATAATAAGTAAATAAATAAAAACCCCAAAGATTCTTTTGCCTTTACTTAAAATAATTCTATTATTAGTAAACAGTGGGTCTTATGAAGCTGTAGTTCTATAAGAAGTTTAACGTCACCAAAGTTTCCCAGAGAAATCTTGTAAATACAAGTAATAAAAAAAAAAGTTGAATAGAAGTCAAGTTATGGCGGAAGGAGAGAGAGAGAGAGAGAGAGAGAGAGAGAGAGAGAGAGAGAGAGAGAGAGAGAGAGAGAGAGAAAAGAGTTTGCCCCAGCCTAAACCTATCTCTGTGTACTAAAAGGAAAAGCCTCGCTTATAACAAGAGGGTCCTATTTTTAACCGTTTTTTTTTTTTTTTTTTTTTTTTAAGAAGCTAAACGAATTGAAGCAAGTGTGTCCTGAATTAAGAGTCGAGTACATTTGAGGCTGGCAGTGCTAGCTTTGTTTTGTGCGGCTCCCTACACACCTTAGTCACCATGTGACTGGTGTATTACTAATGGCATGTGTACGTATACACACGTGTCAGCCGAAGCTTATACATTGCTACCAGTCTACACGAATATTAATCTGTTTGCAGTTTAATGCTTATGAGCCATGCTGTCCACAATCTGATCTTCAGTACTGAACTTTTCATTTCCTCATGAACACACAACTTTACTATCGTCGTATCCTTATACTGATCTCATTAAAAAGTATCATTCACGGTTATAGTCGCTGGCCCTTATAAGCCATGCATTAGGGGTTTTCTTCCATACACTTATTTCAAGTACTTTTTTTTGTGTGCTTTGTGTTACTAGAGAATATAAGCTTTATATAATATAAGTTTGTAATGTGTTTATACATAAAAGCTGCTCGCTAGTCCTTTGACAGAATGGTAGAAAAAATAATGGTGGACTCCTGAAGTTTGCTTATAATATATAGTAAAGTCAATTTATCAAAGATACAGTGAGACGCTACCATCACCTCTTCTTTCCCCTTCTTTCTCTCTCTATCTCTCTGTCTGTCTCTCTAACATTCTCTCTCTGTCTCTCTCTGTCTCTCTCTCTAACACTCTCTTTCTCTTTCTATCTCTAACACTCTCTCTCTCTTTCTCTCTCTGTCTCTCTTTCTCTCTCTCTCTCTAACACACTCTCTCTCCCCCCTCTCTCTCTCTCTTACTTTGGACTCAAAGATGTTATAATGAGTGTGAGCTCAAAGAAGAAAAAAAAGAACCATCTGTTTTATCATAACTTTTTTTTACTAAGTGTTTGTTAGCAGTAATTAGACGATTTTTTTTTTTTTTGGCTAATACGTTGATGACAATTTTGAACTGCAGAAGCAGTCATGTTGGCAAATACAATAAATATATGCAGTTTGTAGCGGCGATCTTAAATTTTTATAATTTAAAGTATCATTTACAAGATTCTCAATAAAATGGGGAAAGAAGTTATGATTTTGAGGCCCATCTTCGTACAATCAAGTGATCAAGATACTTGAGATGTTGAAGCATTTTAATTTCCCTTAATTGAAGCAAGGGCGTGTTGCACTATATACCACACTATCACTCTCTATGTAAAGTCGTCTCAAACATGACTAACCTAGCGAAATTATGAAATCTCAGCTTTTGCGATTTGTGTAGCGACACCACAGAATGAGAATTTTCGCAAGTAGTCCACTGTCGCAAAAAAGTATCAATTTTTGTGGTGTTGCTACACATGTATTCTGAACCGTTGGTGCTGGCTCTTAGTATATTTTAGGTGAATGGAGACTCCCATTTTCATTCTCAAATTTCTTGTGATATTTCTATAGAAGTAGATACAGCACACAGAGAAATATATAACAGTTCACTGTTTTGTAATGGGCTGCTGTTTCTTGTTAAAGGGATATTCAATACATCTTGAAATTTACTGTAAATAAAGCTCACTTCATTGTTTTTTAAATGCCACTTGTGCCATTTGGGGTTATTTTGTTATTGTGTGATACATTGTATTTGAAATAAGCTTAAAAAGAGTGTTAGCTGTTGCTCATTGTTTCTCTAAACGGATTTTTAGGCAAAATTAAAGAAAAATTCAGGATTTCTTCATAAAATTCTAAACATTTGGATTCTTTCATCAACGTTTTGTGATCGGCACCTGAGCATAACCACGTTAAAGAAATTTGCGAGGCATCTTGTGAGAATCAGGCACCTCATAGATGTAATGAGTAAAAATAATGAAATAGAAAGATGAGATTTTTTCATCTTTGTTCACAGTATTAAGACCAGCATAGTTGTGACATAAATGCTAAAGAAAATATTTATTTATTCATGTATTATTTTTTTTTAATTTCTACCTGAGCATAGAGTCCATATGTAATTATCCAGAGTTAGTTTAAATTTAATGCGTCCGCTTCATTTAAATTAAAGATAAAACAACTATACATGATACATTTGATTATTTGTAAAATTTTTTAGACATTTTCGTACAACTTGAAACTTACTTTAGGCGGAATAACAGCCACTTACAGGCAAATGGCTCTGCCTGACAGCTGGGTGTGCATCCTCAAGATGCATTTGGTTTGGTTGCTTTTAGTTCACCATTATGTTTTTTTTTGTGTGTGCACTGGTTTGTTTTTTCTTCCTTTTTTTTTTTTTGTAAAAAATGTCATTTTAACTTTGATTCAGTTAAACTGAGACTTTTTGCATTTTGATCTTGGACTTTTTAAAATGTTTCAAAAATTTTTATAATTATGAGCCTTGAGTAGATCACTATGAGTTTTTCATATTTCGCACTTATTTTGAGTATGTATGTGCACATGTATAATTTAACAAATTTTGTTGAGCCTTTCAAGGGTTATTCAAATATAGGTAAAATCTTTTTGTTGTTTTTTTTTTGTTTGTTTGTTTTTTTGCTCTAGACTCAATATACTACTGAAAATATGAGCTTTTTTTATTGAGATTGTAATGTAATTATAATACAGAAGATCAAGGCTATAAGTTGAACTTTGAATGTCATCCTAAGGAGAGGTAGACAGAAATCTGCCATCTTTTCTTTCTTTTTTTCGGCAACAAATTTTCTGAATGAAGTATGCTTTCCGGCCAGGAATTTTAGTCAGCATTATGTTTAAACCATAAACCGTTTTCTCTATGCAAGTTAGAATGGCACAAGGTTCATTGTAGAGTGAGCTTCTCCTGTGCAGCTTTGTGGCCAGGGCAAAACATGGGTGAGGAAAAAAGTTTTATCTTACCTGCTATGTCAACCCAATAGATCTAATTAATTTTAACGGTACAAGTGAAATACGCTAATTTTGTTTTGTCCTCAGCTGGCCTGAGTAGCAAGTTTCCAGCCTATGAGAGAGTCGTGTTTACTGAGCGTGAGTAACAACAACATTTGTTTTGGTTTCTCATGAATGAGAGAGTCGTGTTTACTGAGCGTGAGTGCTTTATCAAAAATGCTATTTATTGATGCTTTTAACGGTGGGGGAAAAAATGATGACTGTTTTCAATTTTAAAAAAAGTTAATAATTCAAAATATATCAAAGTGTTCAAATTATCTTTGATTTTGGCCCAAGAATTCAGAAATAAAAAAGTTTTACTATTTGTAAAATTGATCAATCATGAGCACGCGAGAGAATTCAGTGCTCAGCATCAAGAAACAGAAACCAAAAGAAAAAAAAACAAAATCAGGTTTGCTTCAGCTGGGAAAAGCTACGTGACTTCTTTGTGTAGCAGGCTCGGCAGAACTGCGGGTGCTGCGCAGGTGTGGGTTCGATCCCTGTTCATACCGTTATTATGTTATTGTGCTCTTTTTGTCTTTCATTTATTGGAGAGGCTTTCTATTAATATCTTTTTTTTTATATTTAAAGTTAATGATTACCATTTTCAGTATGAGGAAATCTCAAGTATATTTTAAGTGTTCTATAATATAATTTTTTTTTTCTTTACATCAGATTTGAAAGCTATTGTGTCTAGTTATTTAAAACCCCCAAGATTATTTTATGTCAAAATTAATCTTTCACTTCGCCTTCTCCCTCAGCTGGTTTTGTTCGGCCGGTCGTGATCTACGGCGCCATCGCAGACATTGCCCGAGAAAGATTACTGTCGGAATACCCTGATAGATTTGAGTGTCCTCGTGAGTAGTAGATCCTATCAATATTTTTTTTTGTAAATAAAAACCAAAGAAGTGGGCTTAAAAGGACAATCGTATTAGATTCTGCAGCATCCACCCTTGTTGCAATGCAGTTTGTGGTACAACTGGGTGAGTGTGGTCAGAACAGATTCCAGCCTCGTCCTCAGTAGAGGACTGAGAGAGGATTTGTGTTTGAATATGAAAATAGAATGAAGATGGAGGCTAATCTGAGCCAAATTTGTAGCTTCTACCCTTGTTATAAATTATGCTGATTTACAAACTGGGTGCGTTCAGTTTGTAAAGATTCGAGTCTCTTCGTAAGTAGAGGACCGAGAGAGGAACAGCAAACCTATCTTTTTAGAGTAGTTGTTTTTTTTTAATGTGAGGAAAGAGTGAAGGTGGAAGCTAATCTGAGCCAAATTTGCAGCCTCTACCCTTGTTATAATTTTTTATGTTTTACAAACTGTGTTCAGTTTGTAAAGATTCAAGTCTCTTCGTGAGTAGAGGACCTAGGGAGGAATAACAAAACTATCTTTCTGAGATCAATTATTTTTTTTTTATCATGTATAAAACTAATCTGAGCCAATTTGCAGCCGCTACCCTTGCTGCAGTTGTATGTTTTACAAACTGGGTGCATTCAGTTTGTACAGATTTGAGTCTTTTTCTCAGGAACAGACCCAATCTCTGATGAAACTAGCAATATTTTATTGAGTAAAAGAAGTTTGTTTGTTTGTGTGTGTGTGTGTGTGTGAGGAGAGGGGGAGTGGAATGAAAAAAAAGGAAAATTTTATCGGACCATGCAGAGTCTACCCTTGTTACACTTTTTTAATGTGTTTTTTTTTTTCAAAGTGCTAGTGTTGTGATCTATGGGGCTGTTGCCGGCATTTGCGGTAGGCCAGAGAAAGAACAACAGGAACTTACCATTTTTAGGGAATACTTTTGAATTGTGTAAAAAAAAAAATATTTCCTTGCAAATATGGAACCTTTTTTATGTGATGTTTTTTTTTTTTTAGTTGTTTTTAAACTGAGTGTGCCTAGAAATTTGTTTTGATCAAAGCTTTTATAAATTTTTTTTTTCTACTATGGAGATGTGTGAGATGAGGCCATAAATTATGTTTTGGGTAAAGGGAATATTACTAATTGTCATTTGCTACAATGAGACGGCTCTATTAGCATAATGGTGAGTGTTACAGTAAAACTCAATCCATTGGTGCAGCAGTTTTTTGAGAGTAGAAGAAATGGAATGGTTTTTTTTTTTTTGGAAAATGTGAATTGAAAAAAAAAATAAACACTCAATGACAAATTTCCAAAAATCCGAGGTTATCTTGTAACAATGACTTGCACAATAATCTCAGTTTTATTTATCTATTTATTGTTTTATTTTAATTTTTTGCAACCTTCTCCATTTTTTAGAGGTGGAGAAATCTGGATCGGGAGAAAAGAAAGAGAAGAGTGCGATCATCCGACTTGGTGCTATCCGTGATGCTATCGCCCAGGTAGGTGCTGTACAAGTTGTACCTGTGTCAAGTTTGTATTTACAACTTAAATGAGGCTTTGTGTCACCCAGATATGGTAAGCTTGGGAAAAAAATGCTATTCCAAAAAAAATAATTCAGGCAGAGCATTGTCTTCCAGGCAACAGTTGTGTTTTTTTTTTTTTCAAGTTTGAAGGTCATCTTGGCATCATTTAATATTAGTAGCTGGTAAAACTGTCTACTTTCAGAGAAATCATTGTCTTCTAGACCTGATTTATGTTTTAAAGAAAAGTTTGAATGTCATCTTGACTTGACATGATTTAAACATTGGTAGCTGGTAACTCTTATTTCAGAGAAAGCATTGTCTTCTAGACGTGACCCCCTCCAACGTGGACCGTCTCAACTACGCCCAGTACAACCCCATCGTGGTATTCTTGCGTGCGGAGAACAAGCAATGTGTGAAGGACGTGAGAGGTCGCTGGAAGACTGGCGGAGGAGCTAGGAACCCGCGCAAACTGCTAGAACATAGCGAAAAGTTGGAGAGGGAATACGCCCATCTCTTTACAGGTGGATGTCTTAGAGTTTTCTTCTGATCGCTTTTATAAAGATATTTGATACTGGTGGAAATAGTGTAAAATCTGGATATTGAGTACTGCTGCAACACAGTGAAAAGTTGGAAAGGGTATACACTCATCTCTTTATAGGCGGATATCTTAGAGTTTTCTTCTGATCACTTTTATAAAGATATTTGATACTGATAAAAATACTGTAAAATTTGGATATTGAGGACTGCTGCAACACAGTGAAAAGTTGGAAACGGAATACACTCATCTCTTTATAGGCGGATATCTTAGAGTTTTCTTCTGATCACTTTTATAAAGATATTTGATACTGATAAAAATAGTGTAAAATCTGGGTATTGAGTACTGCTGCAACACAGTGAAAAATTGGAAAGGGAATACACTCATCTCTTTATAGGTGGATATCTTAGAGTTTTCTTCTGATCACTTTTATAAAGATATTTGATACTGATAAAAATAGTGTAAAATCTGGGTATTGAGTACTGCTGCAACACAGTGAAAAGTTGGAAAGGGAATACACTCATCTCTTTATAGGTGGATATCTTATAAATTTCTGCATATTACCTCTCCAATAATGTTTAATATTTGTTCAAAATATTTTTAGATCATTTATATATTGAGGACTGTTGAAAGGATTTTTATCTAGACAATAGTATACAAAGGCGAAAATCCCTTCTTTTACAAAAGATTATTCTTGGACCAAAAAAGGTGACGTCTTTTAGATTTGTACCAGCAGAATACTACTTTATGTTATTCAGGAATCTTGGGTCTAGAAAGAAACAGGCACACAACTTTGTAACTATGGGAAAAAAAAGAAACAAAACAACTATAGATTTAACATATAAATGCTTCGTCTTTAACTGTGGGTTCATCAGATTGTATGCAGATGAAAATGATTTGAACAAGTTATACCAAAAATTGGGAGTGCTAGGCTCAGACGGGACAAGTGATTGGTTGGGGAAGGGGTAGTGCACAGAATGCTTCAAGGTTTATTTCAATAGCTAGGGATGGTGTCAGTGTTTTTGCTTGTCTATTTGAATCAGAAATCTACACACCAAAGAGAACAGCTTTTGATGTTACTTTTTGCAAGAATATGTCATTGTTTTGTCCCTTTGCAATAAAATCTCAGAAATGTTGACTTATTGCCATGTTAGACATTGTACTGTTTCAGTCCTGTTTAAGGGTGTTTATATTTTTACTTTTTAAATATAAATAGTAAAGATGTTTTCAATCGACATATATTAATCTCCACATAAACAGAACA
Source organism: Elysia crispata (assembly GCA_033675545.1). NCBI lineage: Eukaryota > Metazoa > Mollusca > Gastropoda > Plakobranchidae > Elysia > Elysia crispata. Next base: position 66,303 of record JAWDGP010003459.1, read on the forward strand.
ACTATAAATTCAGCCTCTTTGTCTGGAATATGAGGTACGGTATAAGTTATATTTTTTTCTTTCTTAAAGATATGTCAGGATGCTGTATAGGACATACCGTGTTCATCATGGTTCATAGTCATAATTGCCATGTGATACAGGTTATATACATCAAAAATATTGAATCTGATGTTATTCGATATTTTGAGCCTCTTTGTTTGAAATTCAAATTCTACAATAGCTTTTCTTACCAATTCTAGAGCAGCAATGCTAGCTAACTGAGCACTAATCAATTATGGCAAAAAAAAAATAATAAATAAGCAGGAAGGAGTTTGAGCATGGTGTTTACTCATGTTTGTGTTATTGTGGCGTCCTGCAGGGACCCTGAAGCACATGGGCACGGACGCATGGTTCCCAAAGCTCTGCGAGATGATTGATTCACAGCAGAGGCAACCCATCTGGATGTCAGAGGTCAAGGTAAAGGTCACAGTACAGACTTACGTCCTTGGTTTTTGGCAGAATTTAACTTAAATGTGTTTCTGACAAAAGGATACTGGTTGCATATGGCATCAGTTCATTTATGCTTTTTGGGATTTGCAGTTTTTAATAGAGTTTCTAACATGGGATATCTACCATTCCCAATTACCCCCCCTTTTTTTTTTTTTACAAATTTTTTGAAGTGCTAAAGGAATCATGATTTCTCCAAACTATAAGTTTTATTAGCAAAAACGGATTAGTGTGTCTTCCCTGCCCACTCCTCACACGCAAACATGCACACACTTTTTTTAAAAAATAAATGTTTGTTATATTTTTTTGTTTGTATGTTGAAAATTAGATTTAACAGCTTTGTTTATACTGGTTACATAGATTGAGCTAACAACTTGTTCCTTTGGTTGCAATACTCTCTGAGCAGCCCATCGAAGACATCAGCGACGACTTCATGTTTCCGATGTCTACACGTCTCAGCTACGCAGCAGCGGCCGGTGGAGGAGGCGGGGCGGACAGCGACATGGAGCAGTCTAGGCGTGACCTCAGCCCTGGTCATGGGTCATCTTTGGGTCAAGGTCCCAAGCCTGGGGGTCGCATGGTGAGGTCGTCTAGTGACCCGAGTATCAACACACAGGATAATGTACCGGGCATCCCACCATATCCTTCACCTCCGACCTACAAAAACCAGAGGGTGAGTAGATGCCACAGTATTGTGACTAGGAGGAAGAAGTCCTGTTTTAGAAGCAGTTGCTGTAGTCGTTGTAGTAGTAGCAGCAACCTATAACTGCATCTTGTCGGACGTTTTGGTTCTGATCTATCTAGTAAAACAAGATATATTGCAAATAGGGGTCGTACATGGACTTTAATTTACTTCTAATACTTTTTGTTCGGTAAAAAGTGAGTGAATGGTTTTTGTTAAATTTTTTTTTTTTTAATCCGTTTCCTCCTGTCATGTTCTTTTTGATTATGTGATATTAAACCATTATTATTGGGTGAAGACATGGAGAGCTATAAATAGTTACAAGGCCCCTAAATACACTGTGGAGCCAAGATTTTAGGTGCAGGTTACAAGTGAAATTCTTGTACATTATGGCTTTAACACACTGGTTGTCACATTCTTGTATTCGATGTAGTTTTTTTTCCTTGTTTTCTCATTCCTTCTTCAGATTCCATCTGACTCGAGATATTCAATTAGTGAAGTCAGCCAGAGGTCACACCGTGACGGTAAGTTCATTAGGTCAAAATTCTTTCTTGCAGATGGTGTGACAAAGAAGCAAAACTTGAAATCCTTTCAGTTTTATCTTTTATTCCTAATAAATGGGTTTTATGGCTGGATGAACTAGATCAAAGCAATCGTTGAGTTCTTTTATAGCTATTTTTTCAATTTTAGAATAATCAAAGAGCTATGTGGATTCCTTGCTGGAATATCTACCTCGCCGTTACTAAATGTGTAATGACACCACGAAATGAGACGCTTTGTGCCACAGAAGTTTTTTGGGAAAATGTAATTTTTTTTTTTGAAAAAACTTGAAATTTCTATTTTTTGTACTGCTGTAATTTATAACTTTTATATCATTTCAGAGATAAAAGCAAAGATTTCAAGCCTTCATGAGGAAAATGTTTTTTTTTCTTCCCAAATACCCGTCTGCCGCAAAACTTCTCATTTTGTGGCGACGCTACAGAAACATATTCTGCTTTTCTTGTCAAAGCTTAAATAACGAATGTTACAGTAAAACACTTTGCCATATTTCCAATGTTGATTTAGGGCTGGATGTTATTTCACAAAACTTAATCCCCCATAACTTAGCCTCCAGTTTCCAAATGTTTGCTTTGTTGCCCTTGACCGAATACATTTTGTAAACTCTTATACTTGGGTTTAACTAGACTACCAAATGTTTGCTTTGTTGCCCTTGACCGAATACATTTTGTAAACTCTTATACTTGGGTTTAACTAGACTACCAAATGTTTGTTTTGTTGCCCTTGACCGAATACATTTTGTAAACTCTTATACTTGGGTTTAACTAGACTACCAAATGCACCCAGAGGATCGGTACTACCCGTCGTACTACACTGATCATCAGCTCCAAGCGAGCCGAGCTAATATCGACCCCTACGCGACCTTGACCCCGAGTGAGAGGTTGCGACCCCGATTGCCACCAGGTGAGACAAAGACGGAGAGATTTCTTGATATTGCAAACTGGCAGATAAATTTTCTTTACTCCCCTAGTCACTGAAGAAATATGAGTGTGAAAAAATTTGAAGAAAGATGCCTGATTTGTAAAAGGCTTTCACTTTTCTGTCAGAACATTAAACTCATATCTAATAGACTCCTGCTCTATCAATAGCAAAACAGAACTGTGATGCACTCGTAGTACATTAGTACCAAATAGGGCTTAGAAATCTCTTTCATACAAGTTTTTGAATAACTTGCTTGTAAACTTTTGTACTTTTTTAAACTTAGAGGTTTCATAAAGTTCTAGTGATAATAAAATTAGTCAGTTGGTTTAAACATGCAAAAAAAAAAAAAAGAAAAATTCATCTTAAGTTTGATTAGATGAGAGTCTGCGAGAAAACTTAAGTAAGGGAAGGATTCAGGGCAGGTGAGCTAGTAAGAGCAAGCACTGAGTTTTCAGTCTGACATGGTCACAGAGAGTGAGTACTTAAAGTCATTGGAGCTGTGCGAGCATATGTGACAGACAGGCTTAATTTCATTTAGGATACGCGGGTCAAAAATGACTGGAAGACTTTTGACATTTTTCAAAACTGCTTTCAAAGCCTTCAACGTTTTTGTACTGTAATTGAATTTGGTAAAAAAAATCTCAATACATGTCAAAAATAGATCCAAATTCCATTACTTCAAAACAACAAACAATTTCAGGACACTTCGACTCTGGTTTCAATGAGTTTGGTCCTCCCCGAGAGCGAATGGACCTTCACACAGGCAGTGGAGGGGGGAAGGTTGGTATGGGTGGTGACGCTGGTAGCCAACCTGGCATTTCAGACATTCCAAATGGCACGCAGAATCATGGATTACCTGGCCAGCCTTCAGAGCAAAGGGTATGTTTGTTTCCTCACTAGGCTCCGTTTCCCATCCATTTTTTTTTCTAAAACAGGAAAAGATGAAAATGAAAAATGAAGATGTACTTTCACAACTGCTGTTAATGTGGTGAATCATCGAAAACAAAGTGAATATAATTTAATATTTGTCTCTCATAAAACCTCTTCTTTCTTTTTTTTCTTCTTTGAAAAACTTCTTGAGAATTAGATGCGGCTTTTTAGTGTTGAAAGGAGATATAAGAACCTGATATAAGCTTACCTTTCTTTTCTTCATCTCTACATGTTTTTAATTGTACATTTTTTTTTTATTTTGTGGCTTTGAAAAAAAAAAGAGTTGCTTCATGATAAAGAAAATCTAGTTTAATTATCTGACTTTGTTGAGAGCTAAGAAATGCTTTCAATTGACCTCACTCATCTTCTCTATTTATTTTTGTAATATTCGAATTAAATATTTTCTGTGAAATGTGTAGTAAGTAGTAGTATACTTTGTAAAAATGTTGTTTATATTTTATAGACTTTAACAAGCCAGTAGTCTTCTAATATGTGTAGAGACGTCCCAAATTGAGACATTTTCTGGCAGAGAATTTTTGGGATAAAGGCAAATTTCCTGAAGAAAGCTTGATATTTCCGCTTTATATTTTGCTCTCATTTCTAACATTCAGTTGTTGTTTCAGCAATAAAAGGACTTTAAATAACAAAGGATTTCAAGCCTTCTTGAGGAAAATGGCTTTTTCCTAAGTAGTCGTGTGCTGCAAACTCTCTCATTTTGCGGCGTTGCTACACATATTCAAACAACTGTTTATATCTCTGTGTTTGAAATATCTCACAAAACACATCAATGAAAAGAAAGATGGGTATGTTTCCTTGCAGAAAGAGAAGTGTTTATTTTGTAAGTCATTTTTATCTCTAAATCCTCGCAGGGCCAAGCGGACGCGTCGTCCCACTCGAGCGATTCCTACAGCAAGTATGCTCTAGCCAGCCCTCTCAACAAGCACGATGACACAAAACTGCGAGAGAAGTTTGCGTCTTCCCTCAAAACGGGAGGACCAGGAGGGTCCTCGGGTGCTCACGACCCGTACAGGTTTGACTTCCGTTACCAAGGGTCATAGAGCTTTTGGATGTAGATCATCCACTTGTGGGTTATAGAGCTTTCGGGTGTAGATCATCCACCAGTGGGTTATGCAGATTTCGTATGTAGATCATCTACTACTGGGTTATACAAATTTCAGATATAGATCATCCACTATTGGATTATACAGATTTCAGATGTAGATCATCCACTTTTGGGTTATACAGATTTCAGATGTAGATCATCCATTACTGGGTTATACAGATTTCAGATGTAGATCATCCATTACTGGGTTATACAGATTTCAGATGTAGATCATCCATTACTGGGTTATACAGATTTCAGATGTAGATCATCCATTACTGGGTATACAGATTTCAGATGTAGATCATCCATTACTGGGTTATACAGATTTCAGATGTAGATCATCCATTACTGGGTTATACAGATTTCAGATGTAGATCATCCATTACTGGGTTATATAGATTTCAAATGTAGATCATCCACTACTGGGTTAAACAGATTTCAGATGTAGATCATCCATTACTGGGTTATATAGATTTCAGATGTAGATCATCCATTACTGGGTTATATAGATTTCAGATGTAGATCATCCACTGCTGGGTTATATAGATTTCAGATGTAGATCATCCACTGCTGGGTTATATAGATTTTGAATGTAGATCATCCATTGCTGGGTTATACAGATTTTGAATGTAGATCATCCATTACTGGGTTATACAGATTTCCTATATAGGTCATCCACTACTGGGCTATACAGATTTTGGATGTAGATCATCTACTACTTGGTTATACAGATTTCCTATGTAGATCATCCACTACTGGGTTATATAGATTTTGAATGTAGATCATCCATTGCTGGGTTATACAGATTTTGAATGTAGATCATCCATTACTGGGTTATACAGATTTCCTTTATAGGTCATCCACTACTGGGCTATACAGATTTTGGATGTAGATCATCTACTACTTGGTTATACAGATTTCCTATGTAGATCATTCACTGCTGGGTTATATAGATTTTGAATGTAGATCATCCATTGCTGGGTTATACAGATTTTGAATGTAGATCATCCACTGCTGGGTTATACAGATTTCCTATATAGGTCATCCACTACTGGGCTATACAGATTTTGGATGTAGATCATCTACTACTTGGTTATACAGATTTCCTATGTAGATCATCCACTACTGGGTTATACAGATTTTGGATGTAGATCATCCACTACTGGGTTGTTAAAAGTTTTTTTTTACCAACTAGATAATTGACGCGTAAAGGTCTAGGACATATAGAAGCTGTCTTCCAACACGGCCTCTACGTCATATCTTAGACTCAAGACCCTCTAATGGGGATTTATATTTTTATAAGTGTTAACCTTCTTAAATGAAGAACGAATCCGTGTCCATTCAAAGCTTTTAGATCATTAAGATAAAGATGCGTGGCAAATGTGGCAATTGACTGATAAAAGCTATTGAATCATATTATCATTTTTTTTTAACTTGGATTCTAGATAGCTAGGGTATCTACAGGTAGAGATCTCTATGCATAATTCATTTCTCGTATGTTCACAGGTTTACGCGGAGCACGGCCAACCCTGTAGCTTCTTCCAGCGGTCCAGTGGACAGAGCTAAATTATCAGATCTTCAAGCCAGATACAGGTAAAGAGAACAGGTTCAGATCTTTGACTTCTAAGCATCTCCATGGGTCCTTATCCTCTGCTCCTTAACTGGCTTGATACTGTTATAGCTTGTGTTAAGTTTGTGTATTTTTCAATGTTTCAAACTCCTGTCCAAATTTCTTTGTCTCTTCCTCGCTGGCTGTGTCTCTTTTCTGAGTCCCTCTACATGATTTGTCTTCTTGTCTGTCTGTCTCCTCTGTTTTCTCTGTCTTGCTGTCTCTCTCTCTCTCTCTCTCTCTCTCTCTCTCTCTCTCTCTCTCTCTCTCTCTCTCTCTCTCTCTCTCTCTCTCTCTCTCTCTCTCTCTCTTCTATCTATCTATCTATCTATCTCTCTCTGTCTCTCTTTCTCTCTCCTGTCTTTATCTTTCTCTCCATCTATCTAACTTTCTATCTAAGTCTATCTATCTATCATTTCCTCACTCCACTCTCTAGTACTCCTATCCCAATAATGTTCTCTAGGAAACAAGATGGGGCTCCAGGCAGCAACAAGAATCTACAGAAACCAACAGGCTCTCCGGCAAAGAAAAAAGAACCGCCACCCGTGCCAGCGAAGACCTTCTCCCTCAGACAGCGGGGCATCAACCTCGATTCGGACGAGATGAAGATGAGGAACTACGAGAACTCAAACAGGTCAGTTTTAGCTTTGGCCTCGAGAGCTCTGGAGACGATGATCAACAGAGACCCCCTTTAGATCCTTGGCTGAGTTTTAGGGTACAAGCTCAACCAAGTTGCTACAGAGCTATGGTAGGATTCCCAGTATCTAGGTTATAGGTATAGCAGGCAAATTAAGGTAAATCACCATATCTAAGTTATAGCCAAAGTAGACAAATTAAGGTAAATCACCATATCTAAGTTATAGCTAAAGTAGAGAAATTAAGGTAAATCACCATATCTAAGTTATAGCTAAAGTAGAGAAATTAAGGTATATCTCTATATCTAGGGTTGTAGCTATCATAGACAAATTAAGGTTATTAAGGTATATCTCTATATCTAGGATTGTAGCTATTGTAGACAAATTAAGGTAAATCACCATATCTAAGTTATAGCCAAAGTAGACAAATTAAGGTATATCTCTTTATCTAAGGTTGTAGCTATTGTAGACAAATTAAGGTAAATCACCATATCTAAGTTATAGCTAAAGTATACGAATTAAGGTATATCTCTATATCTAGGATTGTAGCTATCAAAGACAAATCAAGGTAAATCTCTATGCGTAGGCTATAGGTATAGTAGAAAAATTTTAAGGGATATCCTTTTACCTAGGTAATAGCTATAATAGGCGTATTAAGTTATATCCCTATTTCTAGGTTATAGTTAAGGTAAGCAAATTAAGGTATTTTGTGTTGACTGTCTAGAAATCTGGGTTCAAATATTCAGTTTCTTAATACCTCATTCTTGAATCACTTGCCCAATTTTTTTAGATTTTTTTGCAGTCTTATTTGATTTTTATACGTGAAAATTATTTTTTGAGGACTATTAGCTCAAGCTTTTGGCATAAGCTATTATGTATTGCAAAGCAAATGTTGTCTCTCTTTCTCTCTCTGTCTCTGTTTGTCTTTCTCTCTCTGTCTCTGTCTCTCTGTCTCTCTCTCTCTCTCTCTCTCTCTCTCTCTCTCTCTCTCTCTCTCTCTCTCTCTCTCTCTCTCTCTCTCTCTCTCTCTCTCTCTCTCTCTCTCTCTCTTTCTGTCTAATCATAACCTTCGCTTTATTTGCTTCCATTGTTTTTTCTCAGAGCCTACAATTACACAGATGTAAACTTTGCCTCTGGTTCGAGCCACACTCCTCCCCTCCCCCCTCCACCGGCGACATCTGTCTACCCTGGTGACGCACCTTATGAGTACATGTCGGTGCGGCAAGCTCAGAATGCTCTGGCCAACAATGTCATCAGTAACAGCAGCGGTAACATTCTCAACAGCGGCAGCCCTTCGGCATCTTCTCAACAGCGGTATCTTCAGCAGTCGGGTCGGGCCACAAGTTTCGACTCGGCCTTTCCTCAGGGTCCCCCTCCTCCTGTGCCTCCACCACCCGATTTTCCCGATTTCCAACACCATCCCCATCAGAACCAGCATCAACATCATCAGCCGCAGCAGCACTACCACCATCACCAGCTCCAACATCATCAACCGCCTCATTCTGCATACGCCAACGAGATCTATATGGACCAGGCAGACATGGCACGGGCAAGACAGGGTAACAGCTACAACGGTCAGTCGTATCCCGATACATATACTGGCCATGGGAGCAGGAGAGTCGAGGAGTCACCCTTCAAGACGGGAGGGATGGAGAGGACGTCATACCACAACAGGTGAGCCACGTCACCACAGGACGCAGATGTCGGGGTATCTGCTGGGCTGGTGAAAAATTTAGATACAGAATTGGTGTGTGTGTGTGTATGTGACCAGTTTGTGTGTGTGTGGGAAGGGGGAGGAACTGGCTGTGGTTTTACCGGATTTTTTTTTTCTTTTTTTTTTTTAAACAATCTGAAAATTCCGACCAGTCAAAGCTTTGAAATGCTAGCCTCAGGGGCGTGTGTATCCATTAGGTGAATGATTACTTTGGACGGTTGATAAATCAACGTAGGAAAAGTTCAGACATTAGTTGTTTTTTTTCCAACCTCTCGTTCACCCCTGATGACAGTGGAATCCAGTTAAACTGAAACTATTTGGTCGTTTGTGCTAACATTTGAGAAATAATTCATAGGTGAAAATTCTCATGTTGTTTTTCTTGAATAGAAATTGATGTTACATGTGGGTTGCTAATTCTTGTTTTTTATGAGCCTACATATTTTGGGTCCAGTTTAAAACTTAGCTTGCAAATGAGGAATTGAAAGTGAATATTCCCTTAATAGAAATTGGCCTCCCCGACTTTTCACAAGTAAATAAGTAAAGTGTTGTAAATTATCCAGCTGAGCTTAGGCTACCAACTGAAGCCAAATAAAGAGTTAGCTTTGTTCATTTAGATCGGACAAAACATCCAAAAGAAACAAATCAAGCTTTTATAGTTAATGGTGATTTTACTGTAGTTTCGGCATGCTACACTTGAAGGACGAGGGTGTTGTTTGTCCTATCTCTCTTCTATAACTATGAAAAGCTCTTGTTCCAACTAATTTTCAAATCAAGCCTTTAGCTATACTGTGCAAACACACATACCTCTAATAAATTAAACTTCAGTCAGCTATCATTCTGCAGAACAGGTTTAGGGTCTCAATTTTGGTTTGAAAACTCTACGTAAGAAAGTGGTTTTAAACTTGCAAAGTCATTTTTTGTTTTAATAGATAAATAGACACAGGTTATGAGTTTCATTGAAGCGAAGTCAGTGGAAGTTGAAACTTTAAGAAGTTTGAAGGCCCCCATGTTTCCTTAGGAATTGTAAACAGAGACGAGGAGATTTTTAATTGAAGACAGAAGGGGTATGAGAGAGAGGCAAGATGTGGTAGAGTTTATCCCTAATGTAGACCTATTTCTGTATCTGCCCTCTAAGAAGAAAGGCATCTGTTATGATGAGAAGGACCTATTTTTATTTTAAGAGGCGAGAGGAATCAAAAATGTTAGTGTAATTGCACTATATGTTTTTTTTTTAAAAAAGATAATGATATAATTATAAAGTGTGATTGTTTTGGAGTTTGTGATAGAAGATGTTTGCAATGTTTTGATAAAGATGGATTTTTTTTTATAAAAAAGTGATAATTTTAATGTAACCCTTGTGAAAATTTCACGGATCTGATCGTAAACAAGAGGCGCATTCACCTCCTGGGATGATTTTTATTTTGCTGTTTTTTCTTTTGTTTTTCTTTTGTTTTTACTTTGATTTTGTTTTCACTCGGGCAACCAATGAAAATGAATAGACAAAGCATTCTGTAGAATTCTGTTTAGCTTGATGTGCCCTATGTTTTACTCTCTTTATGCAACAGTGTCAGTCACCATTAGATTTCTTCCCAAATCAGGAATATTGTATGATTCGCATAGAATCAGAGCTTTTTTTTTCTTCTTTTTTTTTCATTTTTTTAAAGATTGGTTTAAATGTACTGTCAAATCAGCTGAAAGCCTAAACTGAATAAAATATTTTTGGATTGAAATATTGATTGGGAAATTGGAAAAGGTGATGAAATTGAAAGTGCTTCCAAATTGTTTACAATTTCACAGATTTTTACTATGCAACAGATCTTCCCTCATAGTATTTTCATGAATTGCAGACATTTAAAGAGGGAGGAGGAGGGGGAGGGATTGATTGTTAAGAATTTGATTTTTTTCAAGCAAGAAAATGCAAATAATATCATTGTTTGTTATGAGTTTTGAAGTATGATACTTTTTTGGGGGTTTTGTTTTACTGTTTTCCTCCAGATACTTGAGAGTCTCAAGTTCTGGTGCCTTAAAAGAAGTTGACAGTATAAAGTCAAAATTTCTTTGAATCAGATAAGAATGACAAATACAACGTCAAATTATTTTTTTTTTCTTTTTGCCTTTGTTTAATTGGAGTTTTTCAAAGTGTTATTGTAACTGAATCTTCAGGGCTTTATTATGAAATATTATTAATATACTTTGTCCAATACAAAGTTTCATTCAGCGAAGCTATTCACAGCTCATTTTAACTGGCTGTGAAGCATTCTCGAGTCCAGTCTATGCATGGAATAATATCACATTTCTGTCTGTCTCTTCAATAAGAAAAATTCAGTATTCAAATGATTGATTTCTCAAAACTTGTTGGCATGGTGCATGTCTTAGTCACACGATCTTCAGGTTGAGTCTCACCGTTTTGGCTATACCTCTGTCATACTAGAAGGTTTATTTTACAGTTGTATTTTTTTTAAAACAGCCGAGATAAATTGATAACTGTAGCATCATATATGAAGATTTTTTCTGGAGACACTGAATTATTGATAAGGATGTCATTTGATAAGCAATGGAGCCTTTCTGCGTTATATCAAAGTAGAAGAAAGGCCGTGAAGAGTAAAGAGACTTTTCATAAGACTTCCGTAGATGGCTCAAACAATGTTGTGTGGGGCCTATCTGTAAAAAGGTTGATTAACTTCATGGCATTTTGTAGCTTTTTGATAGAGGACTGAAGTTTAGCGATAGCGTATTGAGTGTTTCTCAGAAACAGTTGTGAAATAAACCAACAGTTATTAAGTCTAAGTCTGAGGAAGAGGAACATCGAAAGACTTGAGTTGATGACTCAATCAATATGGTAATTTGTGTGGAGCTGTTACGTGAAATAGTAAAGTAACATGATAGCATTTAGGGATAAAATATGGAGTTTTTCCTTAAGGGACTGAAGTAGAGGGATGGCTTTTTTGAGCATTTCATAAAAAAAAAATTGTGAGATAAAGCGATAGCTATAAAGTCTGAAATATTGGGAAAGACTGAAATATATGAACATCAAAAGACTTCAGTAGATAGCTCAAACAATATTGTAATTTGTAACAACCATTTATGTAAAGTAGTAAAGTAACATAATGACGTTTGATGTCTGGAGCTTTTCCATAAACAACTGGAGTAGAGCAATAGCTTATTGAGAATATTTCACGAAAACAGTTGGGAAATAAAGCGGTATCCAGAAAGTCTGAAATGTTGGGCGAAACTGAAACTGAGAAATTTTTAAATTTATCCAAACCAGCCTTGTCTGAAGACAGTGCTGTATGTGAGCACAGTGTGCATGCAAGCCATGCTGCTTGTTATGTTATGTTAGCATGAGGCATGTATCGATCCCGTAGCTGCCACCTTATTTTTTCTCTCCTCATGTGCTAGGAATATTTTTTAAAAAATTTTGTCCGGATGTGGTTTGAGTCTTAACCTGATATTTATAATTTGGCCAAACATTTTTTTGTTTTTGTTTTTGTTTTTTGTTTTGTTTTTTTTTTTTTTTTGTGTGTGTGTATGTTGAGTCATCAACAAAACAAGTAGGGTTATGATCTGGATGTATGTAAAGTGTCCAGAGGATGTAGCTTGTCTACAACATATCGAAGGGCTTAAATCGTTGATCTAAAAATAACTTTCTTTGTTGTTTTTTTTTAATATGAGATGCAAGAGGTGAACCGCAGTTAGCTAGATTGTAAGGGCATTATTGTGGCTATCTGAGGAACTGAAACGCTTCTTGAGCATCCATTGATAAGCATAAAGCATGCCTCTAATTTAGTACTGAAAGTGGTTTCACAACCATTGCGCTGTACATATGAATATCTGAAAAGTCACAAAAGATAATATGTACAGGAACTGTGATTTTTAGACACGAAGTCATATCTTTATGTTAAAAATGAATTCTTTTTTTTTTTTTTTTTTTGTTAATGTTCAATTTTTCATTTACTTAGAAGCATACTTAATTGAAACGGTATTTTTAAAGGAATGAGAGAAAAAAAATTCAAGTTTTTGTATATATACAAATAAACTGTCCATGTTTGCGCAAATATTTGAAAAGAAAACTATTGTGCATGTATTAAGAGAGCTTTTAAAGCAGATGGTTTTTTTAAATGCATGATTTATATATGCATTTTGTTACCAGTTTTTAATACTTTGTATATTAACCTTGCAAAAATAGGCATTTGACAGTCCAGATAAATAAAAAAAAAGTTATAAATTTACTTATTTTATTTTTATGTCTTCCAAAATAAATTTAATTTTTTATATACATAATTTTTCAAAGCTTTTAACTTTTAATCGAGCAATATTTAAAGAAAAATGTTTTTTCTTCTTTTGTTTTATGTACCCTATGGTAGAAATAATTTCAAACAACCGTCTCTGCTAGATGTTTAACTTTTGTGGTGCTTGTACATTTTTAAAAGGTAACAAATGATCCAAGATTGACCGGTTTTGAATTGAAAACGAGATTTGGATGAGGTTGGTACCATATTTGGGACAGCCAAACTTCTTGCAATATCAGATGCATCATTATGAAGAAAGTAGATTGCAAAAAAAAAAAAAAAAAACTTTAGCTGCCACATTATTCGTATTTTTTTTTTTTTTTAATGTGTGTGTGCAAAAGGTTCACATGCAATTTGTAACATGAATTTGATTAGTGTTGTAAGAAAAAAATAGATTATAGCAGGAAAGTTTGTGAATGATCAGAAGTTAGCTTATTCTGAAGGTCTAGTTTCCACATCAAGGCAAAAAATTCCAATTAAATTAAGTTCTACTAAGTTTTGTAATTTTGCTCAATGAAAGTCCATTTAAAGTGAACCGAGTTAATTTTGAAGCTGATTCCAGGTTCAAGAGACACGAATCATTTTCATTTTTACATAATTTTAAGAACCCCAATGGTTATGCCTTGTGTTGCCAAGCGCCACGTGCTTGTTTGTATGATCTGTCACCTGACCCGACACATTCTTGTCTCCTTGTCTGTTTTTTGGCTCCTTAAACTTTGTTGTCAGTCTTGGTCGACTGTCTTTTTGGGTGCTATTCTCATTTGACATTTGTGTTTTCTCCCCTCGGTGCTTTAAATCAGAGCTTTTCGTCCTCCATTTGTTTCCAATTTTCAAACTCTCATCCAGCAAATGAGAAGAAATTTTTTGCGTTCTTTTTTTGTTTCTAAGACAAGGAGAGAGCGGACTACCAATAACAGTCAGGATTATTTAATTTTTGTTTAAGAATGTATTCTCTCTTGTGATTCTGAGTCCCGTCTCATCATTTTGGTATATTAGGCCTAATACAACAGACATCCAAGTCATTAAGAACAACAATGGATTTAGAACACTCGGAAATGTGCTTTATTCTCAGTTTCATCAAAAGGCTGTGCACAGATAAGCTTTGTTCAGCAATGCATTCATGTGATTTCATTTCCTGAAGGTGGCGCTAAATTTATTATTACTACTTAGTGAGAGAAAACTGTAGCATTATCATTGCACAGCATGTTGAAAAGGTGGTATGCATGAGACGATTCCACGTGTCTACCTAGCGAAGATATTATTGTTGTTCATTATGTTATTATCACCCCATTGTATACTTAAATTCTTCTTCCACAAATATAGTATTTGTAATTTTGTTTTGTTAACTTTTTTTTTCCTCTGAAAGAGTGCTCGTCTTTGTCAAAATATTATGACAGGGTAGATTTGTTGTCTTCTTATTGATTGACCAATTGTTGCCTAAATTAGGGCTTGTTTAGACTTTCACATGGGAAGTTCTTTATGTCAAGTGAAATTGTGAAAACACTAAGTTCTGCAGGGCAGGGTTGTTGCCTTGGCATTGACTATAATAATAATAGGGCTTGTTTAGACTCCCACAGTGAATTGTGCATGTGAAGTTCTTCAGGTTAAGTCACCGATCTTACTGACGCTGCCCCTGAGGTTGTTGTCTTGTCATTGGTTGGCCAGTCAAGGCCTATATTAGGGCTTGTTTAGACTCCCACAGTGAGTTGTGCATGTGAAGTTCTTCAGGTTAAGTCACCGATCTTACTGACGCTGCCCCTGAGGTTGTTGTCTTGTCATTGGTTGGCCAGTCAAGGCCTATATTAGGGCTTGTTTAGACTCCCACAGTGAGTTGTGCATGTGAAGTTCTTCAGGTTAAGTCACCGATCTTACTGACGCTGCTCCTGAGGTTGTTGTCTTGTCATTGGTTGGCCAGTCAAGGCCTATATTAGGGCTTGTTTAGACTCCCACAGTGAGTTGTGCATGTGAAGTTCTTCAGGTTAAGTCACCGATCTTACTGACGCTGCCCCTGAGGTTGTTGTCTTGTCATTGGTTGGCCAGTCAAGGCCTATATTAGGGCTTGTTTAGACTCCCACAGTGAGTTGTGCATGTGAAGTTCTTCAGGTTAAGTCACCGATCTTACTGACGCTGCCCCTGAGAGGACACGACATTGAAGAGAAAAAGTTTGTCTCAAGTTGCCTGCCAGGCTCAACTGTCGTACTACTGCCTTGTCTTTAGGCAGACCCAGATCACAAAATCTTGTCCAGAGTGGCAGTTTACGTGCTTCAAGTAAAAGTGTAGTGACCATAATATTAAATTATTTTTTTTATATCTCATGGTCTGGACTCGACTTTGGTGTGACGGAAGGGAAAGTGCTTTTAGAGATGCTTCTAGATTTTCAAATTTATTAATGTATTCCTACCTCAGGACTGCAAAAAAAAAAAAAAAAAAAAAAAAAAAAATTTATATATATATATCTTATACGTTTGAAGAATTGATCAGTCACAGGTGTCGTGTCCCATAAGTGAAATTGGATTGCAGTTCCCATCTGACTTATTTTTTGTAAACATGGATAACGCACTCTTTTGTGCCAAACTCAACAACCCATTTTTTTTT
This sequence comes from Elysia crispata, assembly GCA_033675545.1. NCBI lineage: Eukaryota > Metazoa > Mollusca > Gastropoda > Plakobranchidae > Elysia > Elysia crispata. Next base: position 81,827 of record JAWDGP010003459.1, read on the forward strand.
TTTTTTTTTTTTTATAAAAAGCAGCAGCAACTACAAGCTTTCCGTCATGGCAGAATGGAATCTTTAAAAAAAAAACAAAAAAAAAAACGATCAGAATTGAGGCATCTCATTTTGTCAATTAACAGTTTGAGTGCCAACAGTTAATCGGCGAATTTCTTGGGACATGAATTTCCAAAATACTTACTTTCTGTACTCGTTTTTCTTTTTTTGTTTTTTCTTTTTAAAAAATGATCAGAATTAGTGTATCTCATTTTGTCAATTGACAGTTTGTACGTGGACAGTGTAAAGGAGAAGTCAGAATATCAAGTTTTGTGGACCTTAGTTTTCAAAATGTTTACATTAGTACTCGTTTTTCTCATTTTGTCAATTGACAGTTTGTACGTGGACAGTGTAAAGGAGAAGTCAGAATGTCAAGTTTTGTGGACCTTAGTTTTCAAAATGTTTACATTAGTACTCGTTTTTCTTTTCTTTTTTTTTTTTCGTTTTTTCTAAATGTCTTCTTCCAGCTCCAGGGAACAGTTTTTAAGTATTTGCTTTAAAACCAGACAGCCTTTTGCTGTGGTATATTTTCTACTGTAGAATTATGTATGCATGTTTTACACCAAAAGTAAAGATTGGATTTTTTTATATATATATACCGTTCTTTTCTAAACAACGACTGGCATGGTAAATGAAGAAAGTACTTATTTTATAGAACTTCCGTTTGTAAAATTGCATTAATTGTTCGCATTAAGTGTATGTATTGAATTTGTGTCAGATTACCTACTCAATGCATGAATGCATTCTTGAATGTTTTTTAATTTTTGTTTGTATCTAGATATTATCTTTGAAAAAAAAATGTTTTTTTTCACTCACATGCACAAAGCTTGTCAGATTTTTACAAGCATATTTATTGTAATTTATACTTATATAATTATTATGCATGAATAAATCCTAATGCATGTTCTAAAAATCATCCCTCGAGGTTATGCGTGTTTCGATTTTATTTTGGCCAATTCTTTTTTTTTTTTTTAAACTTTCTTGGTTTGAATGGTTATGTTTGTTTTTATATGTGTATTGCAAGGTTTGTTATGATAGACCTTCAAAACGGGATTCAAGTTTTTTTTGTTTTTTTTGTTGTTTTTATTTTCATTACTCAAGCCATGACTGGCAAGATTTTTTTTTTTAGCTGAAAGAGAAAAAAAAAAGATAAAATACGTCACCAAAGGTGGAGAAATATTTCATAAACTATGTTATGTAGAAGAATTTTATTCAGACTAGAACATAAAAAAAATATAAAATACGTAACCGATGATGGAGAAATATTTCAGAAACTATGTTATGTAGAAGAATTTTATTCAGACTAGAACATAAAAAAAAAAAAATTGTAAAATACGTAACCAATGATGGAGAAATATTTCATAAACTATGTTACGTAGAAGAATTTTATTCAGAAGAGAACATAAAAAATTAATTCTTTAGCACAGATGGGTAAGTATTAAATAAAGAAAGTTTGTGCTGTAGAGGATTTTTTTTTTTTTTTTAGTTTAAAATAGAACTAAAAGGATTAGGAGTTTTATTTAAAATGGAACTAAAAGGATGAGGAGTTTTATTTAAAATAGAACTAAAAGGATGAGGAGTTTTATTTAAAATAGAACTAAAAGGATTAGGAGTTTTATTTAAAATGGAACTAAAAGGATGAGGAGTTTTATTTAAAATAGAACTAAAAGGATGAGGAGTTTTATTTAAAATAGAACTAAAAGGATGAGGAGTTTTATTTAAAATAGAACTAAAAGGATGAGGAGTTTTATTTAAAATAGAACTAAAAGGATGAGGAGTTTTATTTAAAATAGAACTAAAAGGATGAGGAGTTTTATTTAAAATAGAACTAAAAGGATGAGGAGTTTTATTTAAAATAGAACTAAAAGGATGAGGAGTTTTATCTTAAATAGTAAAAAAAATCGAATGCTCATCCGAGATGCGTAAATATTAAATAACATAAGTCCGTATTAGAAAAGATTTTTATTGCGAATAGAACAAAAAGGATGATTTTTAATCACGGTTAAGTATTTATTAAAGAGGGTTTTCATTTAAAATAGAACAAAAGAGGATGAATTCGTATTCAAAGATAGGTAAATATTAAACAAAGGAAGTTTTTGCCATGGAGGATTTTTATTTAAGGTGGAACTCTAAGGGTGAGTTCTTCTTAACAGATAGATAAACATTAAATAATGTATGTTTGTATTAAAAAGAATTTTTATTTAAAATTGAACAGAAAGGATGAATTCGTCATCAAAGATGGATAAATGTTGAATAGAAAAAGTTTGTGTTATGGAGGATTTTTATTTCAAATTGTACAAGAAGGATAAATTCTTTATCGATTTACATTGTCGTTATACACTGGATAGATAACAATATTGTGAATCGCAAGTCTTCTTATGCGTTTAAAAAGGTCTTAAAATTAGAGTTGGACACTGCAGAAGAAACCGACTTGCCTCTTAATAATAGATTTGGACACTACAGAATTAATAGATTTGCCTCTTAGAAATAGATTTGGACAATACAAAATAAATCGATTTGCCTCTTAGAAATAGATTTGGACAATACAAAATAAATCGATTTGCCTCTTAGAAATAGATTTGGACATTACAAAATAAATCGATTTGCCTCTTAGAAATAAATTTGGACAATACAAAATAAATCGATTTGTCTCTTAGAAATAGATTTGGACAATACAAAATAAATCGATTTGCCTCTTAGAAATAGATTTGGACAATACAAAATAAATCGATTTGCCTCTTAGAAATAGATTTGGACAATACAAAATAAATCGATTTGCCTCTTAGAAATAGATTTGGACAATACAGAATAAATCGATTTGCCTCTTAGAAATAGATTTGGACATTACAAAATAAATCGATTTGCCTCTTAGAAATAAATTTGGACAATACAAAATAAATCGATTTGACTCTTAGAAATAGATTTGGACAATACAGAATAAATCGATTTGCCTCTTAGAAATAGATTTTGACATTACAAAATAAATCGATTTGCCTCTTAGAAATAGATTTGGACATTACAAAATAAATCGATTTGCCTCTTAGAAATAGATTTGGACAATACAAAATAAATCGATTTGCCTCTTAGAAATAGATTTGGACAATACAGAATAAATCGATTTGCCTCTTAGAAATAGATTTGGACATTACAAAATAAATCGATTTGCCTCTTAGAAATAAATTTGGACAATACAAAATAAATCGATTTGTCTCTTAGAAATAGATTTGGACAATACAAAATAAATCGATTTGCCTCTTAGAAATAGATTTGGACAATACAAAATAAATCGATTTGCCTCTTAGAAATAGATTTGGACAATACAAAATAAATCGATTTGCCTCTTAGAAATAGATTTGGACAATACAGAATAAATCGATTTGCCTCTTAGAAATAGATTTGGACATTACAAAATAAATCGATTTGCCCCATCTATGGCAGAAACAGCTGGATCTTTCAGTTGTGATGTCATGGGAAGTAGGTGCGTTTCAGCTTTTATTTAGTTTGGTCAGGACTTAACTTATGCCCGACAAAATAATTATATTAATGGAATTTTGAAGTTTGAAGACTAAATCAACTAGTTTGAGTTTGTTAGTCTTATTAATGTGACCAGGAAATATGAACAAAGAAAGATTGTGTGTGTGTGTGTGTATATATATATATATAATTATATATATTTAGTTTGAAGATCAGTTGAAATAATTGATAAGAGTGCTCAACTGTGGGAGCAATTCATAGATATAGAAGATCTTACCTTGAATTCTCTTCATACGTCACTGGTGTTTCAAGCGGAGGACAAAGTTGTCGCTTTTATTTATAGAGAATCCCCCAGTTTAAATTAAAACTTCTCAAAGTCTGATGATGAAGCTGAAGAGATGACGTTTCAATCTCAATCTCTGATATAGTCTATGTGTTTAGTGTTAAACCACAAACCATAGTAAACGCTCTGGAAAATCATGGTTCTTACCTTAAAGCTTCTCAAAGTCTGATAATGAAGCTGAAGAGATGAGGTATCAATCTAAACCACTCATATAGTTCATAGTTAAACCACAAACCATAGTAAACCCTCCAGTTTAACTTGAAGCTTCTCAAACTCTGATGATGAAGCTAATGTTTATATACTGCATTGAAAAAAGGAACAAAATATGAAGGTTGCAGCAGTTTTAGAAATAGGTGTAGCGCTTGCAAGATTGGTACCAGTGAGATTGAAAACCAATAACTAGTGTTACAGTGTGGCCTGGATACGTTAGAAAAGATGAGTGAAAGGCAGCTTGTATTTCAGAGAAAACCAACTAACTTACTAACTGTTGTTTCTAGAATTTACTAGGATTTATACTAAAAAACATTCAATACTAGCTGCGGCTTCTCTTTCTGTCTATCCCTGTCTCTCTCCCTCTCTCTCCCGCTCTCTCTATCTCTCTCTGTCTCCCTCTCTCTCCCGCTCTCTCTATCTCTCTCTGTCTCCCTCTCTTTCTCTCCGTCTCTGTGTCTGTGTGTGTCTTTCTTTGTCTCTCTCCATCTCTCTCTTTCTCTGATGACATTTCCTTTCTTTCCTCTCTCTCTCATTTCCTCTTTTTTTCCTTCTCTCTCCTTCCTTCTCTCCCTCCTGTCTTTCTCCCTCTTTCTATCTCTCTCTCTGGCCCTCTATCTTTCTTTCACTCTCTCGACCTTTCCTGTCTTTTCTCTCACAAGTTTTCTTCAGCCTCTGCGATGATCACATCTATATACACGTGACCATGTGCCTGCTTGTCTTTCACTCTTAGTCTTTTACCTCATCTGTTTGTTCTCTCCCGGAAAATTTCTTCTTTCATCAATGTTAAAACTTTTGCCTTTCTACTCTTTTCTTTCTTTATACCTCTTATTTCATTGTTCTATACAGATTTATGCCCTCACCCACCCAATTGTCATCCACTACCTCTCCACGATATTCTGTCCTCTAGCACATTTGTACCTCCCCTTTGTACATTATTTGCCTCCATTTGTGCTCTTCAATTTGTCTTCCTGGTAAGGTTCTAAGTTGCGAAGAAAATTAATGGATTGTAACCCTAACCCTGTTTTACATTTTTTTGTTGGTGGTCTTGTCTAGATTATTTACCATCTATGCTGTGACAAGACGGATGCCCTATTTTACATGTTGTTGTGCTGTTTGTCTAAATTCTTTACCATCTTGTCAAAATTCCCTACTATCTTGACTAAATTGTTTACCATCTTGTCTAAATTCTTTACCATATACACTGACAGGACAAAAGTCCTTTTTTACATGTTTTTGTGCCTTTTTTCTAAATTTTTACTTAATTTATAAACTCTTTAACAGTGTCTAAATTCTTTACAATCTTGTCTAAATTCCTTACCATTTTTTCTAAGTTTTTACATCTTGTCTTAATTCATTACCATGTTGTCTAACATCGTTACCTTTTTGTCCTAATTCTTTATCATCTTGTCTAAATTCTTTACCTTCTTGTCTAAATTCATTAGCATCTTGTCTAAAATCGTTACCTTCGTGTCTAAAATCGTTACCTTCTCGTCCAAATTCTTTGCCATCTTCGCTGTCACAGGACGGATGACGAGCAGTTGCTAGAGCTCCAGAGATCAAGGCACAGAGCCAAGTCTGAGTCAAGACTCGCTGATATGACTAGGGTTAGTCCTTATCCGTCGTATTTATCACTCTTATCATTATTAGCACAAAACATTATTTGACCCTAGATCTAGTATCCCCCTATGTTATTTTGTCTTCACAAATCTTGGGACTTCTTCAAGTTGTCGTTTTTTTCAGTAAAAACTTCACTGTTACCACTAAAATATCACCGTCACCTTTGTTTTTAGTGCCATTGCTACATCTCAGCCAGTCATGAACAGGTGGATGGGCACAATCATGTTAACAAACAACCTCCGCAAAGGTTGAAACCTACAGCACTAAGTGACACTTTCATCACATCATTGTAGTATAATTATTATCATCATCATCATCATCATCATCATATTGATTATCATGATGATCATCATCATAATTCTCACCATAATCATCATCATTGTCATCATCATGATCATCATTATCATCATCATCATCATCATCATGATCTCCTCCTCCTCCTCCATCACCATATTCGTCATCATAATCATAATCACCCTAATGGTCTTCATCATTATCACCACCATCCACATCTCCTCCTCTTCATCATCATTTCAGACAATTATCATCAGCAGCATGATTGGAATAGAATCTCTACCACCAACGTTATGAGTCTTCATTATTTTTTGTTGATTCCACAGGAACTTAGATCAGCATTATCATCCCATCGTCACAATTTCAGTCTCAACCATCATCATAATCATCATCTTCATCATTTCAAACAATTATCAGCAGGAGCATAGTCGGGATAAAAATCCCTATCATTAATTTTGTGAATTTATAAAAAAAAATTATTATAGTTTTATGTCCTATTTCATTCTAACCAACTTGGTCATTATCAACATACTTGTCTTCAAATCTGACTTCACATGCATCATCATTGAAGCTTTCTTCATTTCAAGGCTTACTAAGGGATTATCATCATCATTGAAGCTTTCTTCATTTCAAGGCTTACTAAGGGATTATCATCATCATTGAAGCTTTCTTCATTTCAAGGCTTACTAAGGGATTATCATCGTCATTGAAGCTTTCTTCATGTGAAGGCCTACTAAGGGATTATCATCATCATTGAAGATTTCTTCATGTGAAGGCCTACTAAGGGATTATCATCATCATTGAAGATTTCTTCATGTGAAGGCCTACTAAGGGATTATCATCATCATTGAAGCTTTCTTCATGTGAAGGCCTACTAAGGGATTATCATCATCATTGAAGCTTTCTTCATGTCAAGGCCTACTAAGGGATTATCATCATCATTGAAGCTTTCTTCATGTCAAGGCCTACTAAGGGATTATCATCATCATTGAAGCTTTCTTCATGTCAAGGCCTACTAAGGGATTATCATCATCATTGAAGCTTTCTTCATGTCAAGGCCTACTAAGGGATTATCATCATCATTGAAGCTTTCTTCATGTGAAGGCCTACTAAGGGATTATCATCATCATTGAAGCTTTCTTCATGTGAAGGCCTACTAAGGGATTATCATCATCATTGAAGCTTTCTTCATGTGAAGGCCTACTAAGGGATTATCATCATCATTGAAGCTTTCTTCATGTGAAGGCCTACTAAGGGATTATCATCATCATTGAAGCTTTCTTCATGTGAAGGCCTACTAAGGGATTATCATCATCATTGAAGCTTTCTTCATGTCAAGGCCTACTAAGGGATTATCATCATTGTCATATTTATATTCAGTATCATTACTTTCGCCATTCACATCATGATTATTTTAGAAAAAAACCCTCTCTCACATTCCCCCCCCCCTCACCCCCTTTATTCTCTCATCGTTTCTCTCACCCCTCTTTCCAGCATCCAGATCCAGATTGGGAAGGCCAAGCGGATAGTTATCCATCGCCCGCGCCTGACCGAAGGGATATGCATAGACAAAGCAGCAGCAGCAGCAGTATTCCACACGCCTCCAGCAGCAGCAGCAACTACCACTACACCAGCAGCCGCAACATCCCAAGCACCCAGCATGACAGCGGAGACATCCCTGGCCGGGGAGGAGAGAGGCGGCCGACCAGATCGAACCGGTATAAGAGTTGGGACGCCAGCAGGCTGGGGCGGGAGTCCTTCTCAGCTTATACACAGCTGATCACAACTCCGGGCTTCGGTGCCTACCGGCGCCATCTGTCGTTTAGCTCTGAAGAGCTGAGGTAGTGGCTAAGGGAGATAATAAGAAGAAGCTTTTGCGCACAGCCATGACGGTTCTAACGGTGGAGGCACTTTTGTTTGTTTTTGTTTTTTTTTTTTTTTTGGATTTGCCAGCAAATATGCACCAGATAATGTCTAGAAATTTTGCATTCGATTTTTTTCTTTTTTGGTGGAAAATAAACAAACAACACAAAAAAAAAAAAAAACAAATAAAAAAATAGGATTTATAGTTTTTTAGCCATTTCCTTTTTTCTTTGATCTTAATTTTTTTTCTAACAATCACAAAGCATCTAGACTGTTTTCATGATTTTCAACACACCATAAGGTCTAAATGCCTTTTTAATTTTCTTCTCTGCACGACATTCTTTTATCTGGTTAAGCTAAAATGTAAACGAGAGTAATATTTATAATTATCATATAAAAATATAAATATTTGTCTTGTGCAAATGAAATACAGTTTGTGTAAACCAAGACGTTATTTATCAGCAGTCCTGTCTGTTAAATCACACTCTTCGCTTTTGTTATTTCCTTCTCTCTTTACTCAAAGGACATCTTGCAGCTTTTTAACAAGATCACCGCTTGTGTTAACTCTTCATGTTCGAAGATGCAATTTCATTGACATGTCAATATCCACAAATGCTATAATTTCTTTTTCTTCTACGTCTTCATTTCATTCATGACTCTAACCACAGCGCTGTTTATATTTGCATGAAGAAGCGACACACAGATCTTCGAAAGGCAGCTTCTTTGCTTCGCTTTGTTTTACGTTCAAACTAGGCCTTTTGTTTTTCCATTTTGTCTAACGCTTTGTTGTACTATGAGGAGCTAATTTCAGCTCTGGCTATTGGAAGTCTAGCACTTCTTGAACAGTTATGGCAAAGAATATTAAATTGCTTTGTTGCACATTGATGCCTCCTGAAATACACGCCAAGTCGTCAAAATGTCCAGGGTTCTAGGGATCTATTTCAATTGATTTTTGAGTAGAGATAGGGTAGAATTGTGCTCAGAAAACACTTTTTTTTTCAGCCCACAGGCCGACACAACAAAAATATTCAGCTCTCTGAACTGTGCTAAACCGGCAAATGATATTGCTCACTTATACACTTACTTCAAGCTTTGTTTTTTTCGGCCACTCGGCCTGTTTGTTAGGAAGCCCCGTTGTACACTTTGACATGCTAGTTATGTTTATCCGTATTTTTTTTCAGTTGATTCGCTTCTTTCACGCTGTGTCATTCGCTGCAATTTTTTTTGTTTGTTCTCACTTTTCGGATGTTTAAGAGAAACTTCAGAGACTACAAATTATCTTTAAAACTATTTCAGCATCAGATCTTCTCATGTTTTTTTCTGCCACTCAGTTTGGGAAAATGGGTTTTATCTTCTCACCATAAGATTGTTTGCACTATGTGCATCATTTTAACGTTATTTTAGCTTCATCATCTGATGAATATGGTAACATATTTTTGTTAATTTCATCATCTGATGAATTTTTTTTTTAGTTTACCTTACTTACTTAGATTAACTTCAGCACCTGATGAATATTTTAATTTGTAAATTTTTTTAAAACTAATTTTGACATTTGACCAACACGTCATTTTTAAAATATTTTTTCCCATCTTTATTTCTTTGTCTTTTTTCAACCAGTATGATGTAAAGACTGGTTTAAAACTAGAGATAGTTTTTAAGTGTTTTCACACAAAAGAAGGATAAATTCAGATTTAGTTTAATAGACTGAATATCAAGAATGTTTAAAACCTGTTATATTAGTTTTTTAAACAATAGAGAGCTAAAGTCAAAATTCCTTTAACAGACTATAATTATGGAGTTTGTGTAGCCTTAGAGCTCTGAGAGGAAGTAGAAGACTATAATTATGGAGTTTGTATAACCTTAGAGCTCTGAGAGGAAGTAGAAGACTATAATTATGGAGTTTGTATAGCCTTAGAGCTCTGAGAGGAAGTAGAAGACTATAATTATGGAGTTTGTATAACCTTAGAGCTCTGAGAGGAAGTAGAAGCAATGGGAAATAGAGGACCTAGATTAAAAAAAAAATTTTTAAAAAATGAGCCATTCATAGAATAACAAAAGTAAGATTACTGTCATTCAAATTCCAGAGAAATTACAAACAATGTCAATGGTATTAAATAATATTCTAGCTTTTTTCCATACATTGGACCAAATGCTTTTGGAGGGGGGGTTCGGACCTTAAATTTTTTAATATTAATTTTTTTTTCACCTGAATGTTTTGCAAGGAAAAAAAAAATCTCAAACACTTGTTGCATTAGAAAATTATCTTTCATTGACTGTGGAATTCCTTCTGCTGCTCTTCTAGGCACAAATTGGAATCTGGTAACAGCCGCAGCAGCGGCAATATTTCAACACAACATCAGCAGCATCGTCATCATCACCATGACGACAAACAACAGCAACAGCAGGCCTCTCCAAACAGTGCCTTCTCATCCTACAAATCTCAGCCTCAGCGGCAGCAGCAGCATCCCTACGTGGCCTATCAGCCGCAGCCAGCTCCGCCTCCGCTACCGTTATCCCCCGAGCAGCTGAAAAACAAAGGACGGGCTGCAGAGAAGAGAAGGGAGAGAACCCCGCCCCAGCGAAGCCACAGTGTCGGCAGTGCTCTGAGGTTAGTTATCGTTCTTCGATTTAGCGAATGACGTTTGAAAAAAAAAAAAAAGGTTGTAAATATACATTTTTTTTTTAATTTCGCCTGTGAGGAAATAGTGGTAGATTTTTGAAGAAGAAAAAAAAATTGTCTTTAGCTGTTTTAATCTCATTTTTTATGCTTCATTAGAAACGATAGATAGATGTAAGTTTGAGAAGATTAATGAATCCTCTAAGTTATAGTCAGCCTCACAAAAGTTTACTGCCTTTGTAAACCAACTGAGACTATTCTGCTTGCCAACTTTTCATACATGAGTCCGAAAAAAAAAAGGGATAAGGGCAAAAAAATTTTCAAGAAAATCCTGTTAGATTTACAGCTAAGTCAGTTTGTTTCGGTTGATTTTTCCTTGATAATTAGTGAACTGATACAAGATTTTTATATTCCTTATATAGTATGTATAAGGACATTACAAAATGAGACATATTACGGCAGAAAAATTTTAGGGACGCGTAAAGAAAGCCTGAAATTTCCGCTTTTTATCCTGCTCTTATATCTAGCTTTCATGTTTTTTCAGAAGTAAAAGCAGTTTAAATAGCGAAGATTTCAAGTCTTCTTGTAGCCGTCTGCCGCAAAATGTCTCTTTTTGTAGCGTGGGTACACATACAATCATGTTTGTAGCGTGGGTACACATACAATCATGTTTGTAGCGTGGGTACACATACAATCATGTTTGTGGCGTGGGTACACATACAATCATGTTTGTAGCGTGGGTACACATACAATCATGTTTGTGGCGTGGGTACACATACAATCATGTTTGTGGCGTGGGTACACATACAATCATGTTTGTAGCGTGGGTACACATACAATCATGTTTGTGGCGTGGGTACACATACAATCATGTTTGTAGCGTGGGTACACATACAATCATGTTTGTGGCGTGGGTACACATACAATCATGTTTGTGGCGTGGGTACACATACAATCATGTTTGTAGCGTGGGTACACATACAATCATGTTTGTGGCGTGGGTACACATACAATCATGTTTGTAGCGTGGGTACACATACAATCATGTTTGTGGCGTGGGTACACATACAATCATGTTTGTAGCGTGGGTACACATACAATCATGTTTGTGGCGTGGGTACACATACAATCATGTTTGTAGCGTGGGTACACATACAATCATGTTTGTAGCGTGGGTACACATACAATCATGTTTGTGGCGTGGGTACACATACAATCATGTTTGTGGCGTGGGTACACATACAATCATGTTTGTAGCGTGGGTACACATACAATCATGTTTGTGGCGTGGGTACACATACAATCATGTTTGTAGCGTGGGTACACATACAATCATGTTTGTGGCGTGGGTACACATACAATCATGTTTGTAGCGTGGGTACACATACAATCATGTTTGTAGCGTGGGTACACATACAATCATGTTTGTAGCGTGGGTACACATACAATCATGTTTGTAGCGTGGGTACACATACAATCATGTTTGTAGCGTGGGTACACATACAATCATGTTTGTAGCGTGGGTACACATACAATCATGTTTGTATCCCTTCAGGTTTTTTAGCTTTCCCAGCTCACTTTTAGACCTTAGCTTTTTTTCTCTCAACATGTTTTGATAACATTCTGTGCCGACTTAACAATTTGTAGTGATTTAGTGTCGTTTGTAAGTTTCTTCAGCAAAAACTGTATCTTTTTTATTTTGTTAAGCAAAGTTTATGTATGTTGTTTTCCTTCAGTAAAGTCTGTGTGTGTTTTTTTTTTTTCTTAAAGAAAGGCTGTGTGTGTTTTCTGTAAGCAAAGAGTGTGTATGTTTTGTTTTTTTCCTTAAGCAAAGTCTATGTTTTTTTCTTAAGGAAAGTCTCTGTGGGTTTTAAAATAGAGACAGCATTAAAGTTTACTTCTATGTTTAGTCTATGTTTCTATGTTTCCCTGTTAGAGAAATGCAGAGGAAGCAAGTTATATTTTTTTTTAATTGGAAAACTTTTTTCCTTCCATTCCTCTTTTGTTGTTGTGAAAAAAAAAATCATGTGCAAAAGCTAGGCTTTCCAAAAAGTTTTATTGTCAGTATTATGCTTTGAAATGTAATACTGTCTGCTGTCTGTCTGTCATCTCTCTCTCTCTCTCTCTCTCTCTCTCTCTCTCTCTCTCTCTCTCTCTCTCTCTCTCTCTCTGTGTGCTTAGTATGGTCAGGCAAGAGGTAAACAACTGAGGATTTGAGCTATAGGAAAAAGAATAATACTCTCTTTCTTTCCTATACTTTGAAATTCGATAGATAATTTGGCCTACGTTGAATTTATTTTTAATTGAATATTTTTTTTTAAATTTGCATAACACATGAGAATAGAAATAATCTATCATAGAAAAAGCAAAGAAAGTCCATTGAACCTTAACTCTAGACAGACTGGTTTTCTGTTTTCTAACACTAATTTCATTCTCATTTTTTTTCTCTTCCTCTTTTTTCTCCCTCTTTAAAGCCTTGTGCAAACTCACCTCTATTAATCCTGATTTTATTTTCACCTTTATAAATAGCACCTTGATAACTCTTGGTTTTGTAAATGTTTTCTTATGACAGACAAAACGTTCATTCCCAATAAAGATTCATTATTGAACATTTTTTCATCCACTTGCTACCTTCAACTCAACATTTATATCGAACTGTTTCAAATTTACCATATTTTGAGAAAATTTACAAACATACATCTTCACATATTAAA
>JAWDGP010003459.1:100000-130000 GCA_033675545.1 Elysia crispata
CAGCCGCAGCAGCTCAGAGCTCGCGAACAAGCCGGGCGGGGATGATGACATCTCGGAAAACCACACGGTGATCGCGACAGCCAAAGGGTTCTTCACTTCAGCCGGTGGTCTACTAGACTCGCCAGGTAATGCTTTACTTTTTAATTTTGTCCCTAAGTTTTTCTAAAAGTAGAAACGATCTAGACTAAGGGCCGGAACCCTGTGGCTCTTTCATTTGTATGATGCAGCTCTCTGCGGCTTTTGAAAATGATTCATTTGTATCTCATTAAAATGAATATTTTGTTAAGTTTGTTCGCGTTATCATGTATCAAATGCAATTCTAGATTTGACGGTTAAGTTGATCTTGTAACATCTAAATAAAATGTTTTTAAAAAATTGACGCTCAGTGGCTCGGCCAGTGGGACCCGGAAGTGTAGTGCACAATGTCCAAAGGGTTTAGTTGCTCCAATTGTTTTCTTAACATTGGGATTCGTGTCCAAATGGCTTTTTGAGTTGTAAAGGTTGCTGACCTCTGACCTAGACCATCTGAGACCAATAGCAGGAGACAGAACACAGTGGAGGAGACTATCGACGAACATCCGAGAGGCAGCCGAGGTGTCCAAGCCCGAGTACTAGGATGTGAACGGTGATATAGATAGAACCATATAAAGCAATCCAGGCTGTTATTGATGGTGGAAGCTGTGTTGATCTTGCTAGAGACTTTCACCACGAGTCTGTGAGCGGAATTCATCCACCTATGGGCGGAAGATTACAGATTGTTCAAAGGGAAATATCGGACAAAAATTTTATCTGCTCATTGTTGTATAATACTATTTTTTTTTATCTTAGCAGTCAAGTTGTTAAGGGGCTAAGAAAAAATATATAAATATAATAATATAACATAAATATATATATATATATATATATATCAATCTTCAAAGTTGACAGTTTTGTCTGAAGTTGGTCAATTCTTTGTCGTTTGTATATATGAATTGACAAGATATTTAAAAATATATATAGTGAATCTTTTAATTGTATAGTTAATGTTGGAAAGAGTTCAGTTCTTTGCACTTTATATATATATATATATATATATATGAATTAAATGTCCCTATAAAATCAATATTTTAATTGTATAATTATGTTGGAAAGAGTTCAGTTCTTTGCACTATATATTTATATATATATATATATATATATATATATATATGAATTAAATGTCCCTATAAAATCAATATTTTAATTGTATAATTATGTTGGAAAGAGTTCAGTTCTTTGCACTATATATTTATATATATATATATATATATATATATATGAATTAAATGTCCCTATAAAATCAATCTTTCATTTGTATAGCTATGTCCAAAGTTGGTGCTCGCTTCGCACTCTGTACATATCAACTAACAAGGATAGTTATAATCAATTTTTTTATTTTATTTTGCAGAACGAGGATAGTTATAATCAATTTTTTTATTTTTTTTTGCAGAACAAGGATAGTTATAATCAATTTGTTTTATTCTATTTTGCAGAATAAGGATAGTTATAATCAATTTTTTTATTTTGTTTTGCAGAGACGGGAGTGAGCATCTGGATCCCCGAGGGAGCCATCAGAGAGAATCACACGCAGGAGATTTACTTCAAGGTTTGTCGCGACAACAGTCTGCTGCCTCCCCTGGATGCAGAGAAAGGTGACTATCGTCGGTCTAAAGGATGGGATGCGGTGGCACATAGGTCAAGCTAGACAAATACCCTTTCAAGGGAGAGAAATTTTAAATAGAAGCCAAGATAATTTGCCTTCTCCAAAAATCCTCTTGGAGGCGTGATGTATTTTAAAGCAAATAAAGGTGAATAACATCAGTCTAAGGGTTGGTGTGTCCTGGCACACAGGTCAAGCTAGAGAAATATCCTTCCAAGGGAGATAAATTTAAGTCAATCCCAGGATTTGCCAGAAATTGTTTTAGAGCCTTGTTGTATTGCAATGCAGATAAAGTTGAATGTCACTAGTCTAAGGGTTGGTGTGCTAAGACACAGAGGACATTGAAGAAAAATATTCATTACGATGATAGATTTTAAACCAACACAAGGATGGTCTCTGTTCTCCAGAAATCCTTTGATTTGTACGAGTTACCAATATTCGTAATTTGACTTCATTGGCTGAGAACAATAGTGTTCTTCTCATTTGAGAAAATCGTTGAGCAAAGAACTCTTTCCTGTTAAAGGATGTGAACTTCTGTGAATCAGATTCTTGCATGGCTCAATGTTTAACTTATTCGTTCCTGCAGGAGAGACGCTGCTGAGTCCGCTCGTCATGTGTGGCCCTCATGGAACAGAGTTTCTGCGTCCGGTTGAATTGCGGCTTCCACACTGCGCCTCCGCAAATCCTGATAATTGGAGCTTTGCCCTCAAGTCAAGCGATTCCCCATCAGGTAATCACATAGCCTAGTTTGGAGGTCAATGATCCAGTGGTTGGGGTCACTGATCCAGCAGTTGAGGTCAGAGGTCCAGCGGTTGAGGTCAGTGGCGCAGCGGTTGAGGTCAGTAGTCCAGCAGTTGAGGTCACTGACCCAGCAGTTGAGGTCACTGACCCAGCAGTTGAGGTCACTGATCCAGCGGTTGAGGTCACTGATCCAGCGGTTGAAGTCAGTGGTCCAGCGGTTGAGGTCACTAGCCCAGCGGTTGAAGTCACTAGCCCAACAGTTGAGGCCATTGATCCAGCTTGTGGGGTCACTGATCCAGCGATAGCTGTCACTGATCCAACGCTTTGGGTCACTGATCCATTTATTAAGTGTTTAGCATTCAAACTCAAAATCAGCCTCTCTATGTATTAGATGCTATGATATAGCAAGGGATAAAAAGCAAGAAAAGAAGCAGGGGGCAGGAGAAAAAGTAAGTATTTTATAACATTAAACAGCTTGTCCTGAATAGCCAGGACATAACTCGCACAACGAAAGGCAAGAATTTCACTTTCTTCCAAACAACCTTGAAAACCAATGCTACTCAATGTAGAAGAAATTGATACTGTGCTTAGAGTGATGTGGTTATCAAACTGCGTTAGACATAGCTTGCACAATTAAAGGCCAGAGTTTCATTCTCCCTGACGTTCTGGGCAAATTTCAAAACCATTGTTTTTGAAAGTAGAAGAAATTGATACTTTACGTACAATGGTGTGATTATACACCAATGTCAGTAAAGCTCTATTCAGGTTAGTTGGTTGGTATTTAAAGTGAAGCAGTTCTGCAACCCCTCAAGCTATTCATGTGGTATATGGGAAGAAAAAAGTGTCATGGAGTACTAGTTACAGAGAAAGTAAAAGGTTATCAAGTCTTGTCACATCTATTCTTTGTTCTGAACAAAAATTGATTTTTTAATTTGGTACCCTCAAAGGATTTTTCTCAATTTCAAAAGTAAGCTGGCCTTTGTTTATGTCAAGATTTTGAATTAAATGTCTATTAATTTTTTTTTTTTTTTTGGGAAGAGGGGGGGGGGGGGGTTGGTACCCTCAAAGTTTGCTTATCGATTTCACTGGTAAGCTATCAATTGTTTCGTGTCAAGATTTTAAATGACACAAAAGTGATGCTCTTTGTGTTTGTTCATGTGTCACTCTACGTGTTTCTCCATGTGTCACTCTTCTTGTTTGTCCATGATTCACTCTTTGTGTTTGTCCATATTGTGTCACTCTTCGTGTTTGTCCATGTGTCACTCTTCTTGGTTGTCCATGTTTCACTCTTTTTGTTTGTCCATGTGTCACTCTTCGTGTTTGTCCATGTGTCACTCTTCGTGCTTGCCCATGTTTCACACTTAGTGTTTGTCTATGTGTCACTCTTCATGTTTGTCCATGTTTCACACTTTGTGTTTGTCCATGTGTCACTCTTCATGTTTGTCCATGTTTCACACTTAGTGTTTGTCTATGTGTCTCTCTTTCTGTTTGTCCATGTTTCACACTTGGTGTTTGTCTATGTGTCCTCTTCTTGTTTGTCCATGTTTCACACTTAGTGTTTGTCCATGTTTCACACTTAGTGTTTGTCCATGTTTCACTCTTTCTGTTTGTCCATGTTTTCCCAGGTCAGACCACAGAGTGGCAGAACATGTCCTTGGCGGGCTCGGACACCAAAGGTCGTGTTGATTCTAATAGTGTCTCTATTTTGGTTGATCACTTCTAGTGTCTGGTGACATCACTTCCAGGAACAAATTTTAAGCATATATCAAACTGCTGTGTAACATATTCTGTTGAGTGGATTTCTCCCAGTGTTCAATATCCATAATCTAGTAAATGATTATTATTCCTTTGTTACACACTTTTGGGCAGGCTACTTAAGTTATTTACAGACACAAATTATTTATCAAGGGTCTTTAGATAATGCTCTTTACAAAAGTTCCATAACGTATCTTTATGCCAAATAAAGGAACCATTAAGATAGTTTAACTGCTTACGTGGTCTTTCTAATATGGAATCCTTATTTGTCACAGTGGAATTGCTGTTCAACTCATCGAAATTTTAGAGACTTTTGTCTTACAGTTCCTCCTGTGTTATATAACCAAAGCTTGCCTTCTTTGTGTACCGCTTTATTCCCATCTTTATTAAGTACAATGAAGCAAAGCTTATCTTTCTAGCTTTGGACTTTTCAAATTTTCCCACAAAGTTAACCTTTATTTTCAGTAATAAGAAGGTTTTCGTACAACTTTATTCTGCAAACCCATTTCTTCGATTGTCTAACAAAACTCCACACAGCCAAAGGTGGACTTTTCCAATTTATTTTCCCAAACTTGTTTCAAACTCCAGGAAAGTCAAATACATAAATCTGAATCAAGGCACTACTTACATTGTTAACTGTATTAAAGAGAAGAATATGAAAATACTCACAGCAGCTTCTAATGTATATTGATTTTTCTAGTTTGATCATCTGTTCACACAGCCTTTCAAGGGTAACATTAGAATGTCTTGTGTTTCTATCATTGATACATGTATTTGCTTTTCCAAGTCTACCGTGAACCACAGATTTACTTGGGCATGTGCCATTCCAATTTCTTGAAATCAGTTTTGAAAGATCTCATCCATTGCCAAATTTCCACCGTTTACTGGCCTTCCATCTTGCACAAAAAGTTTGAATTGTGTTAAATTTTTTTCCGTTTGTTCCAATAATGTGTGTAATGATTCTTCAAGTAAAGATCAGCAAAAGATATGTAATTGTTACAAAATTAATGAAGATCTGTCGATGATGTTTATAAAATCACAAAGTTTCTTTAAAGATAATTATAATATATATATATATATATATATATATGCATATTATATTATATGAATTTTTTATTATTATTTTTTTCCTGTAATTATTACCTTGCAGCCTTTTTTAATTTTTGTGAAATATAAGCTTTCTTCCACGAATTTAAATTTATTCAAAACTTGTATTATTATACAAATATAATTCCCCAAATCACGCCCTTCATTTTTTTTATTTGCCAACTTAATTTTAATTATATTATGAGTTTTCTTTTTAAATTCTACTTAATCCTTGAACATTCCATCTCTGAAGAGTTGAAAGATAAATTGTAAGCTTCTAGAATATAAATAGAACTAAGGTTTTCTCCTATTATAACCATAATTTTTTTTCCTGTATAACCCCATTTGTGTTCAACCTAATGATCAAAACTTGTCTGTGCCCTGCCTTGCTCAAGTTTTGCTTCAGTATTAGTAAAATCCCTTTTTACATTTTGAATTACAGAGAGATGCAGACATTTTGTCATGGAAATATATTTATTTTGTAATATAAATATAAAATTATATACACAATGTAATATGCATAAAAAATTGTTTTAAAGTAAAAGGTATTCTTGGAAAAAAGATGTTTTCAATAATTGTAAACCTAAGTTTGAAAATAATTTGCAGTAATGCAAAAAGTTGTGATTGTTAGTATTCATGTTTATTCTTTTTTCTATCATTTTGAATTAAAATCAATGTATCTCACATTTTTATATAGGAAAGAATATTATACAAAGAGATGTGATTTTTCCTGTTTGTGTATTTACTTATGTCTATCATTATTTTCTTAAGAGACTAATGTTTCTTAAATTAAAAAAAAGTTAGTTTTTTTTCTCTTAGAGAGAATATTATACAAAGAGTTGTGATTATTAATGCTTTTGTTTAAAGAAAACAAAAATAATAGTTTTTTAACTTTCAGCATGGCTGCTGACTTGGTTACTGTCTATTATGTTAAATTGTGAAATTTTGTGTGATACTTCTGTTTTTTGAAGAAAATCATTGCGTTTACCTTGTGTTGTGAATGAGTCATCATAAGAAATCAAGCAAAGACAAATGAGTACCGACATTGCAGGCACCTTTTCCTTATCAGTCAGTCACAGGCAACACCGTCTTCAATTGTTGCTCCTCCAGTGGATGCCACAACAAGCAACACCGAGTTGGATGGTTGCTCCTCTAGTGGATGCCACAACAGGCAACACCGAGTTGGATGGTTGCTCCTCCGGTGGATGCCACAACAGGCAACACCGAGTTGGATGGTTGCTCCTCCGGTGGATGCCACAACAGGCAACACCGTGTTGGATGGTTGCTCCTCCAGTGGATGCCACAACAGGCAACACCGTGTTGGATGGTTGCTCCTCCAGTGGATGCCACAACAGGCAACACCGTGTTGGATGGTTGCTCCTCCGGTGGATGCCACAACAGGCAACACCGTGTTGGATGGTTGCTCCTCCAGTGGATGCCGCAACAGGCAACACCGAGTTGGATGGCTGCTCCTCCAGTGGATGCCACAACAGGCAACACCGAGTTGGATGGTTGCTCCTCCAGTGGATGCCGCAACAGGCAACACCGAGTTGGATGGTTGCTCCTCCAGTGGATGCCGCAACAGGCAACACCGAGTTGGATGGTTGCTCCTCCAGTGGATGCCACAACAGGCAACACCGAGTTGGGTGGTTGCTCCTCCAGTGGATGCCACAACAGGCAACACCGTGTTGGATGGTTGCTCCTCCAGTGGATGCCACAACAGGCAACACCGAGTTGGATGGTTGCTCCTCCGGTGGATGCCACAACAGGCAACACCGAGTTGGATGGTTGCTCCTCCAGTGGATGCCACAACAGTTCTCCAGCCTTCTCGGTCGCGACTTCTGTGGACGACCTCGCCAAGAGACAGCCCAGTGATTGTTGTGATGTTGTCCATCTGTGACCTTCCCGGTCTTCCTCTTTCCCTGCAGCCCTCCACTCTGCCCATCTGTGCTGCAGACTTGAGGTCTGTTTTCAGACTTCTGACGGTGTGACCGATGTATATGAACCTTCCTTTGTTTTTATTTCACTCATCAGACTCCTTCCTCTCTATACCTAGTTCAAGCAAGACACTTCCATTATACAAGTTACAAGTTACTTTGCTTATATAAGTATATAAGTTATAAAGTATAAGAATGTTTAACTATATAAATTGAAAGCAAAAGAAACAACCTTGTCAATATTTCATCTTTTTTAGGTTTCGTTTTTAACCACCCTTTTCTTATAAAATTCTTAATATAGAAGCACAGCATAAGGTCCCGTGGACAGTATTATTATTACTGTTTTTTTAGAACTCTTCATGATGCATCTAAACGTAAATCTGCACACCACAAAAATTCGATCTTAGAGAGAATTCATTTTACAGGTACTTGACAGATGTGAAGTATAGGCTACATTATTATAGTCCTGGTTCACATCTCTCAGTTTTTGTCCTCCTTTCTTTTTTTTTTTACCTGCATTATGCTCTATATTTTCCAACGAGTCTAATTTACTTTTGAAAAAAATGAACTTCAAATGACCTTTGAATCTGAGCAGTTTTGTCTATGAAATTTAAATATTGAAATGTTACTTAGGGGAAGTTTGCCAAAGCACAGATCAAACATGATGTTACACAAAGATTTTACTTTTATTTTTTCAAGCTTTTGATTGGTATTCTGTTTTTTTTTTCGAAATGGAAATGTTAAAATACATGAGTAAATGTATGGAAATTTGAATACACACACAGCTTATCGTAAGAAAAGTTGAATGTTTAGCCTACTGTTGGAAACGGAGTGTTAACCGCAGGGTGATTCATAATTACCTCAAATTGTTTGATGACGGCTGGCAAGAGTGTTTTGCTCTACTTTTCCTACATTTGTTAGGCAAACCAGGGAAATCTAATAGGGAGTTTTACTGTAAATGGTGAGGAATTTTACTGTAAATCGTGAGGAATTTTACTGTAAATCGTGAGGAATTTTACTGTAAATCGTAAGGAATTTTACTGTAAATCGTAAGGAATTTTACTGTAAATCGTGGAAACTGAAAAAAATTTTAGCCTACAACTTAAAAAGGCAATGGGATTGATAGCTTCTCTCTGTTCTAGGCATGCCATGTCTAAACTGCAAAGGACATCTTGCGCAAGTTTTGCTTTCAGTAAACCAGCAATTAATTAGTTTATGTTCTGTCTTGCTTATGTTGTATTGAACATAAGAAAAGTTCATATGACGTAGAAAAGTTAATATGACTTAAAAAAGTTAATATATAACGTAGAAATGTTAATATGACGTTTAAATACCTCATGATTGAAAAAGCCTATTTCTTGTTGAAATTTTTTTTAACATATATATATATATATATCAAGACAAAAGGTGAAGAGCACAATCTAAGGTCTATAGCTTTTTTTTTCTAGACTTTGTTTTTTTTTTTACCTTTAAGTGTTTAAACATTGAAAGCATAAATGGCCTGATTTACTGGTTTCATTTTCTGAACTTTTTTTGTTTTTGTGTTTTTGTTTTTTTTTAAGCAAGAACACTGTTCTTTCTAGAATTATGCTAGGATTGTACTTCCCCATTGTAGTTTGCGCACACCTGGTTTTTCTTTTAAGTAATTATGTTTTAAAGTAGCTACAATTGTTGGAAACTTTTTACCAATAAACTACCTTTATACACCTCCTAATGCGTGATGTTGTGTCCAAAACCGATCTGTATTTATTTAACCTTTTCTCCTTTTTTTTATTTGAATTAGTTCTTAGCAACTGCATTATTTCCACAACCATTTGCTCCAACAAAAAAAAAATGTAGTGTGCAGTTATTAGTATATTGATGGAAAAATTAATGTTAGCATTGTGAAGTGGAATTGACATCAATGTCTTGTTGATACTATGAATGAGGATACAGCTGTAAGGGTAACCTTCCGATTGGTCAGATTAAGTTTTGGCGGCATAACTTCTTCCTGTGTTCTATTAAAAAGAGCATTAGTATGTGACTCCCAATAAAAAGTTGAAATAAAAAAATTTTTAGGGAAAAAAAATGCTCTTCAGGATGATAAATTATTTATCAAAATTTTGAAAGTCAAAATTTCAGCCCAATTATGACAAGTAAGCCTTTACACATTTTATTAATAATTATCTTATTCCTGTGTTTGAATTAACTATCCATAAAAATAATGCACTGTAAACAAAATCTTGTAAAAGAATTATGGCTTTGCAAAGGGACAGACTTTTGGTGTTCAACTTAAATTTTTCAAAAAAAAATTCGATGTCATTTTCTTGCATTGCAGGATAAATATGCCAAAAATATCTGTAATTTAAAGTGATCAATGCCTTTGATATTTCAAATTCACTAATGCTAAGTATATTACTCCTACCTAGATTTTTGTGTCTTTTCCATTTACATACCCACGCAAATATATATATAGATAGATAGATAGATAGATAGATAGATAGATAGATCTAGAAGATCTTACCTTAAATTCTCTGCATACTACACTTGTGTTTCAAGCGGAGCACAAAGGTGTCGCCTGTCCTCCGCTCTCTTCGGGTATGACTGAGGTGTGTTCGGCCACAACTTTAAGTGAATTCATATGGAAACTTAAGGAAACCTTTGCATAGCAGAGAAATATTTCATTCTAAAAACAAAACCAAGCCTCAACAAAAGAAGGAAAATATTTTCATCGTGCCCACACAGAAAGAAACAAAACTACCAGTGGCCCGGAAACGAAACAAAACAACAACACAAGGTCGGAACGGCAACCAAACACACCTCAGTCATATCCGAAGAGAGCGGAGGACAAGCGACACCTTTGTGCTCCGCTTGAAACACAAGTGTAGTATGCAGAGAATTTAAAGTAAGATCTTCTTTATCTATGAAATGCTCCCACAGTTGAGCACTCTTATCAACTATTCCAACTTATTTTCAAACTATAAATATATATATATATATATGTATACATAATAAAAAGATGACAATGAGGATGGTTGTAAGAATTGTGATGACGTGAAAGGTAATGATAACGACTAATGAATGAAATAAGGATCATGGTGTTCCCATGCCGAAAACAACATCATTTAAAATCAGATGTTAAAAAAGAGGGGGGAAAACATACACAGTGTGACAAAATAAATTTTATTTCTTTGTTTTCATCTTACTTATAACCTTGAGTAGGCTGTTAAAAAAAATTTAAGAAGTAAAATAACGAAAAAAAAAAAAAGCAAACGAAAAGCATTATTTAAACTTAAAATTCAAAACAATGATAATCTTTACCATCAATAAATATGTTGATTTTTACATCCACAGGTCTGAAATTGACAACAAAATTGAATCTTACAACAACAACAAAACAACAAAATAACTGAGGGTCATACAAGGGGTTTTAAAATGTGATTATAGGAGAAAAAAGGGGAGTTCAAAGTCATAAAATGTATGTTGTAGGTAAGAATGATTGAATAAAATTACATTTACAACAATAAAATGCTTAAACTCTACCATTTTTGTTGCAATAGCAGCAGTAGCAACAGCACCAACAACAAAGGTAATAGTTAATATAGCAGCAGTAGTAGAAGTAGTAGTAGCAGTAGTGGTAGTGGTAGTAGTAGTAGTAGTAGTAGTAGTAGCAGTAGTAGTAGTAGTAGTAGTAGTAGTAGTAGAAGTAGTAGTAGTAGTAGTAGCAGCAGCAGCAGCAGTGTTATTCATAGTAGCAATAGTGGTAGAAGTAACAGTAGATGAAATATTATTTACGGTTCACAATATTTATGAAGCTCTTATGAGATATAGCAATAGCCAAAGAAATATTATATATATATATATAATGTTTTATATAGGTAGTTAAATAGAGCCATTATAGTTTGGTCCCTGAAGCAATAGAAGAGATAAAGAATCTGACACAGTTATATTAATATATTATCTCTCTAAAACAGTTATACAGAATACAGGCGTGAAAGATAGCGATAAGATGAAAAATTTTGTGAAGGCTGATGTTATCATTGTACGTGACAGGTTGCGTGCTTCAGGTCACACCACGTGAGAAAGTAGACCACGTCTGAAATATCGAAGCATGTGAGAGTCTCAGCAAGACGAGTGTTGCTCCCCACGTCATTGTCACACACTCCAGAATACTTACTTACTTACTGCCCTTTTTGCCGTGGGCAATTAGGGCAGCACACTCCAGAATACATCGTGTATTTTACAATCACGTGAGCTACACCCATGGTGAGAACATGTACTTGAAGTCACGTAATACACACTGCAGGCTATGACTTGTACATCAAATCGCATGATACACATAGCACGCCGAGTCGTGTACCTCACGTAACGCGATACATAGGGCAGCTGAGATTTGTAATCACATCAAATGATGCACTCGTCAGGTCAAAACTTGTTCTTCAATTTACGTGCTACACAAAGCCGACCAAGACTTGTACCTCACGTCACGTGCTACACACAGCTGACCAAGACTTGTACCTCACATCTCGTGATACGCAAAGCCGACCAAGACTTGTACCTCACGTCACGTGATACACACAGCTGACCAAGACTTGTACCTCATATCACGTGATACGCAAAGCCGACCAAGATTTGTACCTCACGTCACGTGATACACGCAGCTCCAGGTCTTGGGTCACGGGATGAGGCCCTCTCTCATCTCATTATATTCTGCCTGCGCTTCTGTCAGTTCCTGCTTTTGTTAGAGGTTGAGGTTTGGGAAATGGGCAGGCGATGACAAACGATAGGTTAGTTATCTCAATATCAAAATCACAACAAACAAACAAAATCCATAGAACTGTGATTTTTTTTTCTTGAAAAGACCACAGATATAGATCTAGATTTTGTTCCAATTTGATCACCATCATCAATCCCTCATCACCTTTATCTTTATCAATCTATCATCATCATCATCATCATCCTCAAGCTCATCATCACCATCATCATTATCATATCATCGTCCTCATCATCATCATCATCATCATCATCATCTACAATATTATCATCTTCATCATCAGCACTATCATATACATCCTCATCAAGATTTTCAGCATTACATTTATCGTTTCCATCATTCTCATCATAACCGCCATCATTATTATCATTATTCTCATCATCATGGTCATCATCATTATCATATCAAACAACATCATGGTCATCATCTTCAAGGTATGTATCAAAGTAGTTGTCGTTAGGATCTATCTCTATAGTAATTATTCTCTTCATAATTTTTTTACTCACCGTATACCTCGGCATTTGTTTCATGCATAGCCAAAAGCCATTTTGAATCTCAAGAGTTTTATTACTATCATGAAAATTATAAACACTGCTGTTAATATCAACCTATCAATTATCATCCATATCATAATCATCATCATCATCATCATCATCATCATCATCATCATCATCATCATCATCATCATCATCATCATCATCATCATCAATATCACCATTTCCTTGTCCTCATTCCAAATCCTTTTCTCCAAACCCATGCCTTCATCTCATTTTACATGTGTATTGTTTAATAAAAGTGTGTTTACAATCGTGTTTACAGGAGTATTTACCAGGGTGTTTCAAGTATATTTACAAGCGTATTTACAAGAGTGTTTGAATTGTATTTACAAGCGTGCCAACAAGAGTTTTTCACGATTATTTGCAAGCGTATTAACAAGGTTGTTTTAATTGTATTTGCAAGCGTGTATACAAGGTTGATTCAAGTATTTTAGAGGCGTATTTACAAGGGTCTTTCAAGCGTGTTTTTAGAGGATTTTCAAATGCATTTACAAGCGTGTTTACAAGGGTGCTTCAACTGTATTTAAGAGTGTGTTTACAAGAGTGCCTCAAATGTGTTTAATAGCGTGTTTACAAGAGTGCTTCAAATGTATTTACAATCGTGTTTACAAGGGTGATTCAAATGCAATTACAAGCGTGTTTACAAGGGTGCTTCAAATGTATTTACAAGCGCGTTTACAAGGGTGCTTCAAATGCATTTACAAACGTATTTGGACCAATGAGAAATTGCACATTATGTCCCTTTACTAATAGAATAAACCCATTTACAGATGTTCTAAAGTTCATAAAAATGAGTTTGCTTGTAATTGACATTGAACATAATACCTGTCTCAATGATAGTAATTTGTATAAAAGTATAATTTCTAATACTATTCTCTCAGTTGTTGGTCAAAACATTTCGGGTTTTTTTTAATCATACGGAATAGATGTGGTGGTTATTAGATTCAGTTTCTGACACATGCGCTAGAAAATTAAACTTATTTAGATCTGGATTATATCATACCCTACAGTCACCGAAGCTCCTACTTAATATAAAATTCGTTCAAAGTAAGCCTTAACGTAGAAAAAACAATTAGTTGCTAAATAGTTCATCATGGGAGAAAAAAATGAAAGTAAAGTTATTTAAATAGTTTTTTTTTTCAACTGTACATTTTGTTACACAGACCAATCCTGTTATCTTAGACCAGAAGTGAAAATACAATACTTATGATGTAACAAAGGTTTATTGTAATGTTTACTACAAACATGCAAGCAAGTATTCACAAAAATAAGGAAGGAAACAGTAAACAACAACAATTTGTTAGGCATGAGCAACTTTTTACTTTTTGCGCGATTCAATGCTTCCAGATTTATAGGATATTAGTTGAAAATGGTTTGTTGGCTTCATTGGTATAACATTCAGTAACCGTGTATAGATATGAAATATACTTTTTCTTTCTAATGCAACCTGAAGTGATTGTAAAAGAAAAAAAAAACAGAGAAAAAGAGAAAGAGAAAAAAAAGGAGGAGGAGGAGGAGGAGGAGGAGGAGGAGGAGGGGCAGAAGAAGAAGAAGAAGAAGAAGAAGAAGAAGAAGAAGAAGAAGAAGAAGAAGAAGAAGAAGAAGAAGAAGAAGAAGAAGAAGAAGAAGAAGAAGAAGAAGAAGAAGAAGAAGAAGAAGAAGAAGAAGAAGAAGAAGAAGAAGAAGAAGAAGAAGAAGAAGAAGAAGAAGAAGAAGAAGAAGAAGAAGAAGAAGAAGAAGAAGAAGAAGAAGAAGAAGAAGAAGAAGAAGAAGAAGAAGAGGAAGAAGAAGAAGAAGAAGGAGAAGAAGAAGAAGAAAGAGAGAGAGAGAGAGGGAGAGAGAGAGAGAGAGAAGGAGAGCTCTGACTTTATGAAAATCAAATGTTATCGAACGCTTCTGAGAGGAAATCTAGATTTCGGGTATTGGTAATAACAAGGAAAATATCAGTCTGGTTCGCAACAGCAAGAATTTCTATGATACTGAATAACATCTTGTCTTGATTAAAGGGTCATAGTGTTATTTAATGGAAGCGTGTGAATTTTTGTGGTATTGGAAATTGAAATCAGGATCAAAAACACACGTGGATACATTGTTTTCAGATATCTAATAAAATGATGTGTGCAAAATTACTTTGTAATTAATTCACTTCCCTCGCCCCCTCCTTCCCCCTCCACCCTCCTTTTTTTCTTTCTTTTTTTCTGTACCTTCTGCAAAATAAATATGGCCCATTTTTTTTTCAAAATTGAGTATACTGGTTTAAAGGGGACAGAGTAACCATTTGTTGTGCATGAGTTTTCATAATTTTTTCTTTAACTTTTTTACAACCTGGTAGTCGCCACTAAGCAGTCATTCTGTGGCGTCTTGTATTCACTCTCAGGAGAGATATATGCAGGGTTTTTTTTAACAAGAGTTTGTTCTTACTTTCACCGTCTAACTTGTTCTGCGTGTTCGGTTACTCACGAACATTTCTGGCTGACAATCGGTTGATATCTGACAGACAATCGGTTGATTTCTGACAGACAATCGGTTGATCTCTGATAGACATGCGGTTGATTTCCGGCAGATGTAGATATCCGAGAGACGTTTTTGCCGGAAACAGGAGACAGATGTCAATGATTCGGAGTTCAATATTCCGACTATCCGAGAAAATGGAGGAGAGGTCAATGTGTCGGAGGTCAATACGTCGACTATCCGAGAAAATGAAGGAGAGGTCAATGTGTCAGAGGTCAATATGCCGAATATCCGAGAAACTGGAAGAGAGGTCAGTGTGTCAGAGGTCAGTATGCCGAGTATCCGAGATACTGGAGGAGAGGTCAATGTGTCAGAGGTCAATATGTCGACTATCCTAGAAAATGAAGGAGAGGTCAATGTGTCAGAGGTCAATATGCCGAATATCCGAAAAACTGGAAGAGAGGTCAGTGTGTCAGAGGTCAGTATGCCGAGTATCCTAGAAACTGGAGCAGAGAGTTTTGGAATTGTGGGGTGAAACCAGGATTGAAGAGCGGAACACCGAGCTCGTTCGCCATGGCCATGGCCGCCATGCCAGTATCACTCGCCATCGCCGCGAGTCTGGCGAACGTGTAGGCGTCCATCCCACCCTCCCCTCCATCCGGGGCCTCCGGGGGTTCGGGGGTTTCCGGCGGAACCCACGGAGCAGGAGTGGTTGTCGGTGGAATCGGTGGCAGGGTTGGCGGTGGCGGTGCCGGTGTTTCTTGAGGACGCTGTTGCTGATGGTTTGCGTTCTGCACAGCTCTTGCCTCGAGAAGTTTCCGAAGTTCAGGACTGGACATGTTGAGGGCTTTAGCCACCGTGTCGTATGCTTGAATCACGTCTGGGCCAGTTGGTGATGGTAATGATGGTGATGATGTTGATGATGATGATGTGGATGGGGACGCTGCGCTGTCCTGGGTATGAGAGAGAGACGGGGAAATAGCGTGGGTTACCATGCCTGCTAGACCAGAGTAATCCCCGAATGCTCCTCCTCCAGTTCCCACTCCCACGTTACTGCTGGTTAACTCTAGGCCTGGAGCGGATACGGGTAGGTATGAGGAGGTATACAAGTTACTTAAAGGGGGAGGGGTTACACCAGTCGTGCCTGTGTAAGAGGAGGGTGACAATGATAATGAAGGTGATGAGGAAGGAGAAGCACCGTGGTTTGCACCGCTACTCATGTTATGTACATTGCCATTGCTGTTAGCAAGGATAGACTGAGGGTTCGGGAAAGAGAGGTTAACAATTTCAGATGAAGGGTTAAACACCGAGGACTCTGAAAACTGGGCAGAGGCCGGTGATGAGGGAGAAGAGGACGGTAGAGACGGGGAGGACGATAGAGCCTGTGAGGGAGAGAGACCGAGTTTGGCCCGAGTTTTTGCCCTTTGATGTGGCGGCACGTCGGCCAGGATTGTGTCAATCATGGTGACTAGAAGCTTGTCCAGGCGGATCACGGCGTCTTGTGATTGGCCGACTCTCACGGGCACCGTTATGTTACTGTTCAGCAGCTTGTCCGCGACCATTGTTAAGTGTCCCTGAGCTACATTTTGGTTGGTGCTCGATTGGGAGTGGGCGGGGCTGGAATATTGTGCGCGTGGCTTGCTCCCCACGGTGCTGTTTGTCGACTGTCCTCGCTTGGAGACTGCCCGAAATGCGTCCAGCAGCTTGCTGATTTTCTGACGCGGCGAAGATTCTGCTGAGAGGACAGTGTTGACATTACCGACGCTATTTGCTGGTGATGTTGTTGCAACCGCGTTTGCTGTAGAAAGCTGTTGCTGCTGCTGCTGCTGCTGGTGCTGGGATGTCTGTGTTGGTGTCGAGACAAAGCTCAACGTCTGCGAGTTGCCAGCATGAGCTTGTGAATGCGACATTGAATTAGCCACACCTCCGACCCCAGAGATAAGATGGCTTCCAGGCGCAGCCTGGCCTTGGCTGAGTCCAGAATAGGGAGACTGGCCCATCCCATAACCCCCTCCTGGAAAAAAGTCCTCACCGCCAGCTCCATCTATGCCGGGTATGTCGACAAGAGCATTGTCCTGTCCCATTATAGGTGGCGCTACGCCCGCACCATGGATGGCTCCGCTCCATCCTGGAACCATCTCCATGGCGGAGAACTGAGGCGCTCCATGGAGCCCGGAACTTGGCATTGTGCTAGGCATTGGGAACCCGCCTGGATGTCCAAGAAATTGTCCGAACCCAGGAATGAACCCTGGGGTTGTCATTGGGTTCATGCTAGCAGTGAGCATGTTCATAAATCTCTGCTGCCCCGCTAGAAAAGAAGCCATTGCAGAGTTGCCCTCCTGGTGCTGATGCTGATGTTGGTGTTGGTGTTGGTGTTGATGATGCTGGAGCTGCTGCTGAAGTATTTGGCCAGTTGGGGTCGGTTGCGTCTGGATTTGATGTTGCTGGCTCGGTTGTGGCACATGTTGTTGTTGCTGTTGTTGCTGGTACTGCGATTGTTGTGGCTGTGGAGAAGTTTGTTGCTGCTGATGTTGTTGCAGCTCTTGTTGTTGTTGTTGTTGTTGGTGTTGTTGTTGTTGTTGAGTATCGGGTTGGCCCTGTAGAGTCTGGTGTTGTTCTTGTGGCAGTTGTTGCCGTTGAATTTGCTGTTTCGACACTTTATACTCTTGTTGCTTTTTCTTGAGATTTTTCAGAAACAAGTTGTGCAGCTTTATGAAAAGGCTATTATTCAAGAGGTCGGGTTGGGATTGCTGTAACATTTTTCCGTTATCGGAAGGTTGTGGGTCTTTCTGAACCTCCAGAGAGCTAGAAGCTTGGGTTGGATGGAGGTTTTGAGCTGGGCTGATAGGTTTGTTTATCATAGGACTTGACGGAAGCTGTCCAGGACTCTTTAAAGGAATATTTGGCCCAGGTTTCGTTTTCGAGGAAATTCCCGATTGTGGGTGGAAGAAAACAGGTTTAGCAGACGTGCCAGCAGAAGCAGCTTTCATGTTGAAATGACTTTGGACTTTGGCCAGCATAGAATTGAACTTCGTGGTATTAAATTGTCTAATGTCTTCCACAGTAGGTAGCTTCGTTGGTGTTATGGGCTTGTTCGTTTGAAACTGCGAAGTGTGACTGTGAACAGTGCCTGGTGTTCCAGTCTGAGGATTCCTTTGTGTGTCTCCTTGTGTCATTATTTGGGATGCTCTCGTGTGATTTAATACCGGTAGATGAGACGCGTCTGTATTTGTCGGTGGTTTGCGGACATTGACGGAAGTTTTCGGGTGCGTCGATGGGTCTTCTGAGTTTGTTGATGCGATGGGAAAAGTAGTTGGTGTCTGTGGGGCTAAACTCACAGGCGCATCCTTCTGTCCTTTTGAGAGGCGATTTGAGGGATGCATACGAGGATGGAAACCTAAAGCTGCAGTTGGCTGTGGAGGAGAAGTCGGAACTCTTGTATGTATTTGCGGTTGAGATGTAAATGTGTGAACTCTCGAGATGGGTGTTTTACTGTGAACCCGCTGGTACGATGGCTCTTTCTGTTGAAGAACTGGTTGTGCAGAATGTTGCAAGTCTTGTTTAATGGACTTGGCCAGATTTTTATACAAAGCCTGTCCAGGCGCCGGTTTCATAGGAAAAGCATTTGTTAATAACTCCACCGCTGATTTTGGAGGAATTTGGTCGTGTTCAGGAATTATTAAATTGGCCTGAGAGGTCGAAAGTGATTGTTTGGCTTGGTCATGTGACGCGCTGGAAGCTGTTGACGCAGGCGCAGGAAAAGGCGGAAGTGGGAATGGGAACGCAGATGGAAGAGCTTGTGGTGACCGAGCGGTTGACGCTTGGAGAGGCTTTTTAGATGGAAGGGAGTCTGTCGATGTTGGGACCACTGGAGATACCGACAGCGTTTCATTCTTATCCGCAGCAGTGCTGGGAGGAATTCCTAGAGGCTGAAAAATATTGGGAGTTCCTGATTGGTTGATGTTGAGGTATACATTCGTGTACACGGAGAAAAAGTCAGTGGCAGGTTTGCCTGCTGAAGCAAGAAGCTGTGACAACCAATGCGTGAGTCTTTTCTCTTGCTCTAGGCTGAGAGTTCTCACGGGGGGGACAGCCTGACGTTTGATTCTCGTGGTCAACACTTGCTGCTGCTGCTGCAGATTTTCGTTTAGTCTATGATCTTGATGATTCTGTTGTTGGTGTTGCCCATGTTGTGGCTGTTGGTTTGTATCGTGATGTTGCTGAGAAAGTTTCTGATCTTGAAAAGCATGGCTCCTGTCATTTGGCGTCAGCTGATCAAGCTGTGGCACTGGTATTGATGGATTAGATACAGAGGTGTGTTCTAATAGTATTGGTCCAGCATTTACACCTAAATTATCCGTTTCTGGTGTGGATATTCCAGTGTAGGAAGGAAAGCCGGTCTGGTCAGTAACAACGTCTCGGGAGTTCTGGCTGCCGCTGGATGACGTTGAGGCAATGGTTACGCTGTGGACATCTGAGAACCCAGTATCCAGACCGCTCACTCCTGCCACCAGAAAGTTCGGTACAGGTTTGTGCGCGTCTATCGTCAACAGACGCTGGTAGATCGTTCTGAATGCTGTTGCTTTACTCTCAGAGGTCGCCCCAGGACCTACCGCCAGCAGGGCCAGGTGATCTGCCAGGTGCACCACCTGACTCTCTGAGAGATCTTGAGGGGTCAAGGTCGCCGGAGGGCCTTGGTGGAAATTAGGGAAGGTATCGGAAATAACTGTCTCAGGGGTAGGAGTTGTCTTCTCCTCCTTAATAATATCGGAGACAAGGGAACCTAACTCTTTTGGGAAGGGAGGAATCGTGACTTGTTCTTGTGGCTGTTGAGAATGCAGTTGAGCATTGGAGTTCCTCTCTTCGTGCTTTAGCTGATGCGACTTGTTCTGTTGTTGGAACTGGTTTTGTGTATTTGGAATATGTTGTAGATCGTGTATGCCTGACTCGATGTGTTGCTGAAAATTTTTGTCCCGATGCTGCCGATGCGCGTGTAGTTGTTCAGTCTGGTTTTGTTGCTGCTGCAGCTGATTTTCGAGGTTGGAAGAATGTGAGTTCCCTAACTGCTGCGTCTGTACATATTGATTGTGCAGTTGTAAATCATGTTGGTCTATTTGTTGCTGCTGTCGCATTTCGTGTCGTCGTTGTTGCTGTTGTTGTTGTAACTGCTGATTATTATTAAATTGATGTTGCAACTTTTGTTGCAATAGTTGATGTGGTTGTTGGTGTTGTATCTGCTCTTGTATCTGTTCTTGTTGTTGTATCTGTTCTGGTTGCTGTTGTTGCTGTTGTATCTGTTGTTGTATCTGTTGTTGTTGTTGTTGTTGTTGTTGTTGTTGTTGTTGTTGTTGTTGTTGTTGTTGTTGTTGTTGTTGTTGTTGTTGTTGTTGTTGTAGTTGCTGCTGTTGTAGCCAATTAGTCATTAACTGCACTTGATCGTTAAAACTTCCAGATCTGACTGAATTTGGGCCCAGCTGTGTAGATGTAGTAGGAAGATGTGGCTCTGTAGCATTCCCTTTACTATGAAACCCCGTGTTAGTTGAGTTAGAGTTACTATTCATTTTGATGGGCAACTGAACACCAGGAAATACTGAATCAGCAACAACCACATTGACTTTTCTAGGATTATCACTCTGAGAGTTAGTAAGTGGGAAGGTGTTAGTATTTGTATTAACTGTGTGAAGCCCTGAGTTACCCCGAAAATTAGGTGCGGACCCTGCGCCCGTATTAGTACCTGCGCTAACAACTGTGGAGGTTGAAGACGGCTGGGTGGGAGAGATGTTGCCGTCTTTTAGGAACAAAGGCAGTTTAGGAATCGTGGTCGATATATTCTGTTGATGATGTTGTGTTGGAATATTCACAGCATCGTTATGGAGATTTTGAGGTAGGGATTCGCTGCCTTGAAATTGAGGTAAATTCGCAAAAGAAAGCCAGGACGGTGCTGTGTTTGTCGTTGGAGGCTTGGGTAAACGTGAAGATTGGTTAACGTTTAACCCTGAAAAAATTTCTGCCACTGTGTTCGTAGTTGTCTGGTTATTCGCTAGATTTTGTAGCTTTGCTATGCCTTCAGAGTTGCCGGATGTGATGGTAGGGAGAACAGCCTGGTCGGTCAATAACGTTCCGAAAGTCCCGTCTGCTACGTGACTACTCCATGAAGGATTTTCGCCTTGGTTCGCCGAAAAAGCTACCGGATGGGATGGATGAATCGTAGGCGTTGCTGATCTCTGTGGCAATGTAGCTCTTAGCGTGTCTGAAGCTGAGGTCAAGATCAAGGAATTGCGCCATTGTTGTGCAGCCATTTGCAATTTCTGCGCAAGTTCACTACTTTCTGATTGATTTGAAATTTGTTTATTGTCAATGTTGTTGACTTTTGGTGCGGCGCCACTGTTTGGAGGGGTTAAAGGTGATTTGATGCCGTCGCCAGTATTTACTTGAGCATCTGATAGCGTTGGTAGTGGCGACCCAATCAACTGGAGAACCTCTTGGACAGTAATGCCATACATAGCAGCAATTGTAGAGGCCATCTGAACGGTCTCTACCGAATTTTTCTGGGAATTTAACGAAGATTGTTGCAAAGATTGCTGCTGTTGCGGCTGAAGCTGTTGTAATTGTAATTGTTGCTGAATCTGTTGCGGTTCAAGTATTTGTTGCTGTTGGTTTTGTTGTTGTAGTTGTTGTTCATTTTGTCGTGAGACCTTCTGCTGCTGCTGTACTTGCTGTTGGTTTTGGTGAAGCTGCTGCTGCTGCTGCTCCTCTAATAGTTGTTGATGATGCTGTTCTTGTTGTGAAAGATGCTGTTGTTGCCCTTGATGTTGATGCTGCAAGTTCAATGCGGGGTTGTTATGAGTAAGTTGAACCGTCTTCGTCCTATCACCGCCACCTATATTTGCGTTGGGCAAATTTCCTGCTGTTCTGAACATAGGATTGACAGCGCCGCCTGTGAAAAACTGCTTGTTGTCCACGACTTGGACGCCTGCTCCAGTGTTGGGAGATCCGCCAGCGTTTCCGGTGGGACCAGCGTTGGGAATCGTGATGCCTGTCTGTGCGTTTGTTGAAGATATCTGTACGAGGTCTGAGAGTCCAGGGCTTGCATTTGTCGCCAGGATTACCGGAGTGTTCGTCTTGTTTACAACGGGTGCTTGCTGTGGGGAAGGAGAAGCCAACTGGTTCGCAGCAGCCATCGCTTGTAATGCTGCTATGGTGTTCATATCCATCATAGGAACTGTGGGAAAAACTGGCGCCCCGGTGGGTGACATGAACTGCTGGCCAAGTAGGGACGCCGATGCTGGGGTACCACTAGCTGTCATACCCGCGTTTCCAAACATGCTGTTCAGTATCGGGTTTTGTCCTGACACCATGCC
This sequence comes from Elysia crispata, assembly GCA_033675545.1. Classification (NCBI taxonomy): domain Eukaryota; kingdom Metazoa; phylum Mollusca; class Gastropoda; family Plakobranchidae; genus Elysia; species Elysia crispata. Next base: position 122,320 of record JAWDGP010003459.1, read on the forward strand.
TGCTTGTCCTGGTCCTACCCCACCAAATCCAACGGGAGATGCGACGCTGTTGGTTGCTATGGAATTTCCCATCATGCCTCCAGCGTTCTGAGCCACGCCAAGCGCTGGGACATTATTTGGAGAATTATTTCCCATCATGCCGGGGAAAGTTTGAGCGCCACTTTGCATAAATTGTCCGGTACTTGAGCCAGCTTTAAGGGTCCCGCTACCACTGTCAATCCCTTGCACGGCGGCCATATTGTTTCCATCATTATTAATTTGACTTCCTGCAGTTCCCCAGTTTCCTACTTTCGCGTCTTTTAAACCGGGTAGTGAGTTTGTGGGTGTCGCAACCGGTAAGTGATTTACAACTGTTGCAGCTGCCAGAGATCCGCTCCTATCGGTTGGAGCAGTTACTTGTATCGAACCGGTTACTGCCCCTGGTGACCCAGACAAGCCACGCCCTTGCTGAGCAGGCGGAACTATATTCTCGGCAATGGCTGCTGTGGAGAGGGGAGGCGACTGCGACTGCGGCTGCGCGCCAATGTCGAGAACGAGACGCTCGGCCTCATTAACGGGAACTCCGTAAAACCTGGCCAGGGCTGACACGAGTTGCTGCCCTTCAGGTGAGGTCAAAGAGGTCAATCCAGAGGTTTTCGCCTGGGCAGGCTGTCGTGGCGGGGCTTGACCGGGGAGGGGTGAGGTGGGTTTCTGTGGGGGTGAAAGAAAGGAGAATGGCTGGCCTCGATCGTTGTGGGGACAGTGGAGGAGGCGCGAGCTGTGAAGTGTGTGGGTTTCCTACATTTCTTTTTTTAGTTTTGTTTTGCCGAAAGCCGTGTATGCCTTCTAAATCACTAGGCCTTTATGATAGTAAGTTGGTGGATTTGAAATATTTAAATTTCTCTCTTTCTCTCACTCTCACTCTCAATTTATCCCACTTTCTCTCTCTCCCCTCCTCCTCTCTCTCTCACTCTCTCTCTCTCTCTCTCTCTCTCTCTCTCTCTCTCTCTCTCTCTCTCTCTCTCTCTCTCTCTCTCTCACTCTTTTTTTTTTCTCTTTCCCGCTTTTTTTTCATGTATAATATGTCTTGCCAATTTTTTCCCTCCGTTGCAATGTTTTCCCTTTCTTATCTATATATCATTATCTCTGCCTCTCTTTCTGCTGATTTGTCATTTGCAAAGAGTAATGAGATATTAGCCTTAAGACTTAATGGGAAATAAAAAAAATGGCGGGGGAAGGGGAGAGGGAAAGAGGCAGGTGACACATGTAGGGTAAACTGATTGTGTTCACTAAACTGATTGTGTTCACTAAACTGATTGTGTTCACTAAACTGATTGTGTTCACTAAACTGATTGTGTTCACTAAACTGATTGTGTTAACTAAACTGATTGAGTTAACTAAACTGATTGTGTTAACTAAACTGATTGAGTTAACTAAACTGATTGTGTTAACTAAACTGATTGAGTTAACTAAACTGAATTAATAGAAAATTAAATTTCCAAGAGTGAATTAATTTTAAAGTTTCAACACCTCCATAAGGTTGATCGAAAAGTTGAATGAGATTTTTTTTATTAAATTAATGAATTATCAACAGCATTCAAGTGAAATCAAATGGGATATTCAGAAATTTTCAGGACAATTAAAGCACAATTATTTGATTAAAAAAAAAAAATAGGGAAGAAGAAATAAAATCGATAATTATATTATGTGAAATATATATTGGAAATGTAACATTTTTTTCTGCAATATATAATGCTTTACAAAAAGAATAGGATTAGCTGACAATTGTTCACCATTATTATTTATACCATTATTTTTGTTGTTGTTGTTGTTGTTGTTGTTGTTGTTGTTGTTGTTACAGTTATAATTATTATTATTATTATTATTATTATTATTATTATTATTATTATTATTATTATTATTATTAAAATTATTATTATTATTATTATTATTATTATTATTATTATTATTATTATTATTATTATTATTATTATTATTATTATTATTATTATTATTATTATTATTATTATTATTAATATCAGTATTGCTATCAATAATTGTTTTTCATGTAAATGCTGAATTGTAAATTGTCTGATACCTGATTTAAAAGTTTATCCTTACCTACACAAAAGAGCAAATTAAAATTATGATCATTTCATTATTTTTACTATTACGAATAAAATTTTCGTAGCTGGGAAAAAAAGATATATGGAAAATTTGGGGCAACAAAATAAAGCGAAGCAGTAATTTGGTTGAGAAAAAATACATAGGCCTACAAAAGATATAAAGAAACATGGAAAAAACAATGCCAAGTGAGGATATTTGAAAAAAAAATAGTATTAAATTATATGTATATATTATGAAAATAAAATAAATTTCATACAAAGCAGCATCGGTGACGAGATTAAAGCATAAACATAAAATCTAACATAAGCCTAAACAATAACTTTTGCGCAAGTGTTGTTATAAATTGATCTCGTTCTTCTGGATATTGACACGAATTAGCTCGATAGATTAATGGACTCGATATACATAATCATGGTGCTAGTGAAGTAGATAGTTTGTGTGTTAGCTAACAATATAATAAATAGATGGATGGATAGATATATAAACAGATAGATTGATGGATAGATTTATAGATCGATAGAAATATACATAAATAGAGAGACGGATGGATTGATACATAGAGAGATAGAAGGATAGATAAATAGATAGATGTATAGCAGTTGAAAAGGTAATGCAAATAAAGATGGACAGATGGATGGATAGATATATAGTTAGATACACTCTCAAATGGATGAATAAATAGATGGATAGAAAGTTTAGCAGATATAAAAGGATAAATGGATATTTATAAAAGTAGAACAGTAACAAATAGATAGACACAGAGATAGAGATAAAAAGTTAGATAGATAAATAGATGGATATATATTACAAAGATAGAAAGAGAATATTTGATAGATAGATTGATGGATTCATAGATTAGTAACCAGACAGGTGGGTAGACGGAAAGAGAATAGTAGATAGATAGATAGATTGATGGATCAATAGATTAGTAACCAGACAGGTGGGTAGACGGAAAGAGAATAGTAGATAGATAGATAGATTGATGGATCAATAGATTAGTAACCAGACAGGTGGGTAGACGGAAAGAGAATAGTAGATAGATAGATAGATTGATGGATTCATAGATTAGTAACCAGACAGGTGGGTAGACGGAAAGCTAGATGGATGGAAATTCCCGTCTAGCAGATGGTTTTCATACGTGTTTTAAAGTCCATGCTTAACGCGCACTTCACAGTCACTGTAGAGTTTGCAAGGTGAGGCCTCAGTCTCCTTCTCCAGCAATGGCATTAAGTTTATCTAGGTTTGAAAAAGGCTGAACAGCCTAGAATGCTTTACTAGAGGAAGTGTTCATGAGAAAGGCACTAAAGAAGTCCAAGAGACAGAGAGAGGAAGAGAGAGAGAGACAGGGAAAGAGTCAGACAGACAGACAGACAGACAGACAGACTGAGAGACAGAGCCAGAGTGAGAAAGAGAGAGAGAGACAGGGAAAGAGTCAGACAGACAGACAGACAGACAGAGAGACAGAGCCAGAGTGAGAAAGAGAGAGAGAGACAGGGAAAGAGTCAGACAGACAGACAGACAGACAGACAGAGAGACAGAGCCAGAGTGAGAAAGAGAGAGAGAGACAGGGAAAGAGTCAGACAGACAGACAGACAGACAGACAGAGAGACAGAGCCAGAGTGAGAAAGAGAGAGAGAGAGACAGGGAAAGAGTCAGACAGACAGACAGACAGACAGACAGACAGAGAGACAGAGCCAGAGTGAGAAAGAGAGAGAGAGACAGGGAAAGAGTCAGACAGACAGACAGACAGAGAGACAGAGCCAGAGTGAGAAAGAGAGAGAGAGACAGGGAAAGAGTCAGACAGACAGACAGACAGGCAGAGAGACAGAGAGACAGAGTGAGAAAGAGAGAGAGAGAGAGACAGGGAAAGATTCAGACAGACAGACAGGCAGAGAGATAGAGAGACAGAGTGAGAAAGAGAGAGAGAGAGAGACAGGGAAAGAGTCAGACAGACAGACAGGCAGAGAGATAGAGAGACAGAGTGAGAAAGAGAGAGAGACAGGGAGAGAGTCAGACAGACAGACAGGCAGAGAGATAGAGAGACAGAGTGAGAAAGAGAGAGAGAGAGAGAGAGAGAGAGAGAGACAGGGAAAGAGTCAGACAGACAGACAAGCAGAGAGAGGTTGGGGCTGCAGACAGGCAGACAAAAAGTAATAGAAACAAAAACAGAACTAGATTGAGAGAGAGAGACAGGGAAAGAGTCAGACAGACAGACAGACAGACAGGAGACAGAGAGACAGACAGACAGAGAGACAGAGTGAGAAAGAGAAATAGATAGAGGAGAAAGAGTAGGAAGAAAAAGATGACACATAAGAGACAGAAAAAGACACATAGTCTGAGACGGAATGATAGAGAGTGAGAGACGTAATGGCACAGAGGGCGAAAGAGAGAGAGAGAGAGAGAGAGAGAGAGAGAGAGAGAGAGAGAGAGAGAGAGAGCGTAGGAGGAAGAGAGAGGTTGGGGCTGCAGACAGGCAGACAAAGAGTAATAGAAACAAAAACAGAACTAGATTGAGAGGGAGAGAGAGAGGGGTTGGGCACAAGGAGAGAGAGAGAGAGAGAGAGAGAGAGAGAGAGAGAGAGAAAGAGAGAGAGAGCGTAGGAGGAAGAGAGAGGTCGGGGCTGCAGACAGGCAGACAAAGAGTAATAGAAACAAAAACAGAACTAGATTGAGAGGGAGAGAGAGAGAGGGGGGGGGGAGGCACAAGGAGAGAGAGAACTGACAAGAAAACCTAAAGAGACTATCAGAGAGAGACAGACTAACAGACAGACTGACCGACAGACAGAAATTGAGAGAGACAGGCAGACAGAAAGTGAGACAGACAGACACACAGAAATAGAGAGAGACTGACAGATAGAAAGAGACAGACAGAAAGAGACATACAGGACAGACAGACAAACAGAAAGAGATGGGGAGGGAAGGAGGTAGAGAGACAGACAGATTAACAGACAGGCAAAAAGAGACAGACAGGCACACAGACAGACAGACAAACAGAAAGAGAGAGGGAGGGAGGGAGGTAGAGAGACAGACAGACAGACAGGCAAAAAGAGACAGACAGGCAGACAGACAGACAGAAAAAGAGAGACAGGCAGACAGAAAGAACGAGAGAGACAGACAGACAGATAGACAGACAGACAGACAAGAAGAGAGACTGAGAGAGAGAGAGAGAGAGAGACAGAAAGAGAAGGGAAGAGACTGTTACTGTAGAGAAAAAAAAAGTTTCATTAGCCAAGTGGGTCACTAATAACTTAAATAACAACCCAGTTCCGGATCGGTGGTTGGGACGTAGAATGAACCACAGGACAGCAGTGGTTCCTTAGCGATATTAAAAAAAACTGTATCTGCACAAGTAGGAACGCATTCAGAACGTCACACACATTCTTGTGTAAACGTTCTCTCCAAAAGTTAAACCGTAAAGAAAAATAAAAGAAATCGCGGCACATGAAGACATTCGTTTCCCTTTAGCGCTGTGGGGATTATTTTGAAAATCTACGGAAATCATAAGAATATTCCAGTTACAATTACAGTTGGGTAAGGCTTAGGACACTTGCTCATAATAAGAATAATTATTTGACAAATTTTGTAAAGTTCAAATTTATCTACTTACCTCTTTTTTTTTTAACATTGATTTCATCAGGATTTAGGTTTAATAAAGACGCAACTTATGAATACCCTTGAGGCACTTTTTATGTTGTTGCTTCAATTCTCTCAAGTCCTTATACTGTATAATCACAAAGAGAAGTAGGAAATTTACTGTGTGCTCTGTAACGAGCCCAAGGGACACCAAAATGATCTGTTATAAATTCAAAACAAGAGGAGACGTGCCCTTCTCTCTAATGAGCCTTTCAGTAATGCAATCATGAAGGCGCTTGCATTTCTTACATACAACATACAGATAAATCTCTACTGTGTCTTATACATTTCTTACATACAACATACAGATAAATCTCTACTGTGTCTTATACATTTCTTACATACAACATACAGATAAATCTCTACTGTGTCTTATACATTTCTTACATACAACATACAGATAAATCTCTACTGTGTCTTATACATTTCTTACATACAACATACAGATAAATCTCTACTGTGTCTTATACATTTCTTACATACAACATACAGATAAATCTCTATTGCGCCGAAGACACAACTACTAGCCACGCAATCATGTCACCCACCCAAGCCCGGTGCGTAGGAGATTCTCGCTACACGCACGAGAACCAGCGAGACCAGGTCTATAATCCCCTGGAGGTTTGTAGTTTATTGAGACAAAATGCTGTGTAGAATGTTACGAGTCCAACCTCTCCTCCCCTCTCTCCTACCTGGAGGTTTGTAGTTTATTGAGACAAAATGCTGTGTAGAATGTTACGAGTCCAACCTCTCCTCCCCTCTCTCCTACCTGGAGGTTTGTAGTTTATTGAGACAAAATGCTGTGTAGAATGTTACGAGTCCAACCTCTCCTCCCCTCTCTCCTACCTGGAGGTTTGTAGTTTATTGAGACAAAATGCTGTGTAGAATGTTACGAGTCCAACCTCTCCTCCTCTCTCCTACCTGGAGGTTTGTAGTTTATTGAGACAAAATGCTGTGTAGAATGTTACGAGTCCAACCTCTCCTCCCCTCTCTCCTACCTGGAGGTTTGTAGTTTATTGAGACAAAATGCTGTGTAGAATGTTACGAGTCCAACCTCTCCTCCCCTCTCTCCTACCTGGAGGTTTGTAGTTTATTGAGACAAAATGCTGTGTAGAATGTTACGAGTCCAACCGCTCCTCCCCTCTCTCCTACCTGGAGGTTTGTAGTTTATTGAGACAAAATGCTGTGTAGAATATTACGAGTCCAACCGCTCCTCCCCTCTCTCCTACCTGGAGGTTTGTAGTTTATTGAGACAAAATGCTGTGTAGAATGTTACGAGTCCAACAGCTCCTCCCCTCTCTCCTACCTGGAGGTTTGTAGTTTATTGAGACAAAATGCTGTGTAGAATGTTACGAGTCCAACCTCTCCTCCCCTCTCTCCTACCTGGAGGTTTGTAGTTTATTGAGACAAAATGCTGTGTAGAATGTTACGAGTCCAACCTCTCCTCCCCTCTCTCCTACCTGCGTCATTCACCTGAACCGCTCCTCCCCCCCCCCCTGCCCCCCTTTTTTTCCAATCCCCCATAAAAAATACAAACAAAACAACAAAACAATATTATTCACCTCGTAAGAAATACTTTTGAAAGTAAATAAAATGTTTCATTCAGAGTGAGCTCTTGGTTAAGTTAATGGCATACGGATATAATATCAGTATATTTGGGACCTAAACCCTGGCTGAAGCCAAAGTGGTTGTCAATTCTTACTTAAGGCTCTTAAGACATATTTTAACCATCCACTGATGTATAGGAAATATCTCAATATGTATCCAAAACGTGTGCTGGAGAATATTGTTACCAATCATCCACTGATATACAGAAAACATTTAAAATGTATTCGATACATGCATTGAAGGATTTTGTTGTTACTAATCATCTACTGATGTATAGAAAACATTTCATATGTATCCATTACGTGCAGTGAAGGATATTGTTCAAACTAATCAT
>JAWDGP010003459.1:140000-172365 GCA_033675545.1 Elysia crispata
TACTACTACTACTACTACTACTACTACTACTACTACTACCACCAATACTACTACTACTACTACTACTACTACTACTACTACTACTACTACTACTACTACTACTACTACTACTACTACTACTACTACTACTACTACTACTACTACTACTACTACTACTACTACTATTACTACTACTTCTACTACTACTACTACTACTACTACTACTACTACTACTACTACTACTACTACTACTACTACTACTACTACTACTACTACTACTACTACTACTACTACTACTACTACTACTACTGCTGCTACTACTACTGCTGCTGCTACTACTACTACTACTACTACTACTACTACTACTACTACTACTACTACTACTACTACTACTACTACTACTACTACTACTACTACTACTACTACTACTACTACTACTACTACTACTACTACTACTACTACTACTACTACTGCTGCTACTGCTGCTACTACTACTACTACTACTACTACTACTACTACTACTACTACTGCTACTACTACTACTGCTACTACTACTACTACTACTACTACTACTACTACTACTACTACTACTACTACTACTACTACTACTACTATTGCTGCTGCTACTTTTCTTATGCTGCTGCTGCTATTATCGTTATTATTATTATTATTATTATTATTATTATTATTATTATTATTATTATTATTATTATTATTATTATTATTATTACTACTACTATTATTATTATTATTATTATTATTATTATTATTATTATTATTATTATTATTATTATTATTATTATTATTATTATTATTATTATTATTATTACTATTATTATTATTATTAATCATTTCTAGAGCGCTCTCTCTGAAAAAAAAATTCAACTCATAGTGTTTTTAATACTTCAAAATCTTATTCACAAAGAGCATGACCCTGGAAAATTATATTATTACAAAACAAGCAATCACCACAACATCTATATATATTCAAGAACATGGTTAGTTACATTTATATACCATATGTGATAAAAGAAACGAGCTTTAAGTTGTTTTTTTTTGTTTCTTGTTTTTTTGTTTTTGTTTTTGTTTTTGTTTTGTTTTTTTTTTGGTTTTTTGGGGGTGGGTGGGTGGGTGGGTGGGTTCAAGTTTTTTCTTAATTTTTGTATCTCTGTTGCTGTTTAAGGCTTAGCCACATTTTCGGTGCCGCAGCACAAAAGCTCTCTCGACATTCTTTTTCGCTCTAGACTTTACTTGTACATTTAGAAGTTTATTGCTTGTGCTAGTAGTGTAAAAGCAAATTATTTATCGCCAAGTCTCACCAACATACCTACTGCCGGCGGTGGAGCCCCCAGGCCTGCGTTAGGGTCCATGAGATGAAGAGAGTTCTCGTGTTTACCTTCCACCATACCAATGTCTACCAACTGCCCATCTTTGGAAGGTATTGGGGGAACGGGATTTCCCGCCATGTCACCTCCAGAAATAGCTTGGGATTCCCCGATTGTGGGAATTCCCCCTTGGACTTCCAGCGTACCGGCGAGAACTTGGCTCGGCGTGTCGCTGTTGATGGTCGGTACAAGAGTTGGCGTGCCCGAAGGTGAAAATGATGATGATGATGAGGAGGAGGAGGAAGAGGAGGAAGATGAAGCTGGTAGTGATGGTAGTTGGTCGAAAATTTGCTGCGTGGAAGGGACCTGTACTTCTCCAAACATCTGGTCGTTTGGCGGGTTGGCCTGAGGGAGGGTAGGTTGTTCCTGGGTTGTCAAAACTGCCGGGTTGTCTGACACGGGGATCTGTCCAGGTAGTTGCGGCGACATGGAGGTGGATGTGGAGGATGGCGTGGCTTGCGGCGGCGACAGCACGCCAGTTGAGGACGAAGTTGGTGCCACTAGAAGGTATAGAGGACATGAGGGCAAACTTCATTGCCTGGTATTTAGGTTTTATTTAGATAAGATCACTAACACGAGTTAATTTAAGTTGGATAAACTGTTGAACTATCTCCATAAAAAAACAAAAAAAAACGTTTGAAGATAGTTCAAGGCGGAAAATAAGGAAAAGTGATGAATCCATTTAAAAGGAGAGAAAACCAGAAAAATACAAGGCAGAGAAGACTGTTTTATTTTACCATGTTCTCTCATTCACTCTTTTTAACAATCTATTTATGTATCTGCATAATTCTCTATCTATCTATTTATCTATCTATCTATCTATCTATCTATTTATTTACATATCTACCTAACTATCTATCTACTTATCTACATATCTAACTATCTACCTACCTTTCTACCTATCCATCTATCTGTCTCTATACCGGTCTGTTTATCTATCTATCTATCTATCTATCTATCTATCTCTCTGTCTATCTAGCTATCTAATTATCTATTTATCAACCTATCTACCAACCTAACTTTCTGTCTATTGATTAATCGATCAACCCATCTATCTATTTATATAATATCTATCTATCTACCTACCCACCTATTTATCAATCTATCTATTATGTCTATCTATATTAATATATCCATGTATGTACTACTACTACTACTACTACTACTACTACTACTACTACTACTACTACTACTACTACTACTACTACTACTAATGCTGCTGCTGCTGCTGCTGCTGCTGCTGCTACTACTACTACTACTACTACTACTACTACTACTACTACTACTACTACTACTACTGCTGCTGCTGCTGCTGCTGCTGCTGCTACTACTACTACTACTACTACTACTACTACTACTACTACGACTACTACGACTACTACTACTACTACTACTACTACTACTACTACTACTACTACTACTACTACTACTACTACTACTGCTGCTGCTGCTGCTGCTGCTGCTGCTACTACTACTACTACTACTACTGCTGCTGCTGCTGCTACTACTACTACTACTACTACTACTACTGCTGCTGCTGCTGCTGCTGCTGCTGCTGCTGCTCCTGCTGCTGTTGCTCCTCCTGCTGCTGCTGCTGCACTACTAGTACTGCTGCTGCTGCTACTGCCAGCAGCAGCTGCTACTACTGCTGCTACTACTGCTGCTGCTACTGCTGCTGCTGCTGCTGCTGCTACTACTACTACTACTACTACTACTACTACTACTACTACTACTACTACTACTACTACCACCACCACTACTACTACTACTACTACTACTACTACTACTACTACTACTACTACTACTACTACTACTACTACTACTACTACTACTACTACTACTACTACTACTACTACTACTACTACTACTACTACTACTACTACTACTACTACTACTACTACTACTACTACTACTACTACTACTACTACTACTACTACTAGTACTACTACTACTACTTTAGATCTAGATGAGGCAGACAACAGGCTGATTTATAAGTAAGAATTATAAGAGCTAGAGTTTTTGCTAGTGTTCAGCAGTAGTTAGATGAGGCTTTAAGTGAAAGTAACCGAAAATACTTGTCACGGTGGGATTAAAACACCGATGTGTAATTGTTTCGTACTACATACTATTCCTGCTGCTCTACTGTTACTACTAGTAAATAACTGTTCCTAAATACCATCTATTTTTTCAACGCAAAGAGTCACTGCACCCTCTGACTTTATGTACACAATTCTTTCATCTGACTCACCAATATCCAGCGTCGCTGGATTCGCAACTCCCATGGAGTTTTGTTGCTGCTGTAATTGCTGTTGCTGTTGCAAAAGCTGTTGCTTTAGTTGTTCTTGCTGTTGCTGTTGTTGTAACAGCTGTTGTCTTTGCTGCTCCAGCTGCAACATTTCCTGGTTTTTTAGCTGCTCTTGAAGTTTACGCTCGGCGCGAAGGGATTCTTCCCGTTTTTTCTGTAATTCGGATAATTGCAATATTGGTTAAATGAGCCAATTTTCGTTTCTGTGTCCTTTATAAAATTTCACTTGCAATCCCCCATTTTTTTCTGTTATTCAGATAATCGCTTTATTAGTTAAAGGAGGTAATTTTTGTTTCTGATTCATTTAGAAAATTTCGCTTGGAATGAATTAATTTCCTGTTTTACTCAAGCTCTGCTATTGTGCTATTTGGACAGACAAGTAATTTTATTTTTAAAAAAATAATTAAGGAAAAGGTGTCTCTTCGACTCTTTATTCATTTCCCTGTTTTTTCCTTGTTATTTTTTTACCTGTCACTTTTATCTTTCTCTTCCCATCGTATCTCTCTCACATCCTCCCCCCTCCCCTACTCTCTCTCTCTCTCTCTCTCTCTCTCTCTCTCTCTCTCTCTCTCTCTCTCTCTCTCTCTCTCTCTCTCTCTCTCTCTCTCTCTCTCTTCTCTCTCCTACTCTTTGTCTCTAGATTCTTTTCTCCAAAATTTTCAACAATTTTTTTCAAAGTTGATTATGATTGATAGAGCAAATGTCTTTGAATTATTTTCAAAACAGGAAAATCATGACACTTCTAGGGTTTTAATTATTTCTGGTTGCTTCGTTTCTGGTGAGTTGTTTAGTTTTTTTTCTTTCCTCCCCGCCCACTTACCAGTAGCTGTTGCTGTCTCAACAAATCGTTCCGTTGCTGTTGAGCCCTCAACAACTCTTGCTGCTGTTGGTTTTGCTCTTGTTGTTGCTGCTGCTGTTGTTGTTGTAAAAGTAGGAGCTGCTGCTGTTGTTGTTGTTGCTGTTGTTGTTGTTGTTGTTGTTGTTGTTGTTGTTGTTGTTGTTGTTGTTGCTGTTGTAACAGTGTTGTTGGAAGGTTTGTTGGTCGCGAATTCCTGGTCTGACTTGCTGAGCTCGCCCCGAATCTGTGTGAGAGAGAGAGGAGAGGGAGAGAGAGGGAGAAACAGCAAAAGAGAGAGAGAGAGGAGAGGGATATAGAGGAGAGGGAGAGAGAGGGAGATAGAGGAGAGGGATAGAGAGGGAGAAACAGCAAAATAGAGAGAGAGGAGAGGGAGAAACAGCAAAAGAGAGAGAGAGGAGAGGGAGAGAGAGAGAAAACAGCAAAAGAGAGAGAGAGAGGAGAGGGAGAAACAGGGAGAAACAGCAAAAGATATAGAGGAGAGGGAGAGAGAGAGAAACAGCAAAAGAGAGAGAGAGGAGAGGAAGAGAGAGGGAGAAACAGCAAAAGATATAGAGGAGAGGGAGAGAGAGAGAAACAGCAAAAGAGAGAGAGAGGAGAGGAAGAGAGAGGGAGAAACAGCAAAAGATATAGAGGAGAGAGAGAGAGAGAGAGAGAGAGAGAGAGAGAGAAACAGCAAAAGATATAGAGGAGAGGGAGAGGGAGAAACAGCAAAAGAGAGAGAGAGGAGAGGGAGAGGGAGAAACAGCAAAAGAGAGAGAGAGGAGAGGGAGAGGGAGAAAGAGCAAAAGAGAGAGAGAGGAGAGGGAGAGGGAGAAACAGCAAAAGAGAGAGAGATGAAAAGAGTGAAAGAGAGATAGACAGGGAGAGAGAAAGAGAGAGATGGAGAGAGGGAGAAATAGAGATAGAGAAATGTAAATAATCCACGAGAAAAGTTGGTGAAATCTTCTTTGTGTCAATAGGGCAATTTAAACTTAACCACGTTAGTTCTCAACGACTTTTTGTTTTTTTGTGAATTTGAAGGTTAAAAAATTTAAGTAAAACAGGCAAAAAAAAAACAAAACAAAACAAAACAAAAACAGCAACAAACAAATAAATCAAAATCGAATGCTCTTTCTAATCAACTGTGCTTGGTTAGAATTTGGGCACATTTACTATAATATTCTCAATTTGTCTTATTGGTATCGCCATAGTTTGTACTCTCAATATTTGTACTGTTAACCAAATTATATGCATACTTCGATAAATCGATTAATTTGCATTACAGAATAAAAAATATATTGTATTCGGTAGTGCCCTAATTTTGAAAGAAGTTTAACGTCCCCTAAGTTTATAAAGGTATTTTATACAGATGGAGATTAAATGAAAAGGTAAGTGAGTTACGCCCCCTTTTACCTGTTGGCGGAAGTCTGCTGACGAGGCTGTCCAAAAGATGGCGACCGAGATATGCTTCCTGGGAAGAGAGATGAGTTTGAGGGGCGGGGGTGGGGGGAGTTTAGGTGGTGAAGAAGAGAGGGTGCCGAGTGGGGAAAGGGGAGAGGGGAGTTTAGGTGGTGAATAAGAGAGGGTGCCGAGTGGGGAAAGGGGAGAGGGAAGTTTAGATGGTGAAGAAGAGAGGGTGTCGAGTGGGGAAAGGGGAGAGGGGAGTTTAGATGGTGAATAAGAGAGGGTGCCGAGTGGGGAGGGGGGGGGAGTTTAGGTGGTGAAGAAGAGAGGGTGCCGAGTGGGGAAAGGGGAGAGGGGAGTTTAGGTGGTGAATAAGAGAGGGTGCCGAGTGGGGAAGGGGGGGGTTAGGTGGTGAAGAAGAGAGGGTGCCGAGTGGGGAAAGGGGAGAGGGGAGTTTAGGTGGTGAATAAGAGAGGGTGCCGAGTGAGGAAGGGGGGGGGGGTTAGGTGGTGAAGAAGAGAGGGTGCCGAGTGGGGAAAGGGGAGAGGGGAGTTTAGGTGGTGAAGAAGAGAGGGTGCCGAGTGGGAAAGGGGGGGAGTTTAGGTGGTGAAGAAGAGAGGGTGTCGAGTGGGGAAAGGGGAGGGGGGAGTTTAGGTGGTGAATAAGAGAGGGTGCCGAGTGGGGAAAGGGGAGAGGGGAGTTTAGGTGGTGAATAAGAGAGGGTGCCGAGTGGGGAAGGGAGGGGGGGGTTAGGTGGTGAAGAAGAGAGGGTGCCGAGTGGGGAAGGGGGGGAGTTTAGGTGGTGAAGAAGAGAGGGTGTCGAGTGGGGAAAGGGGAGAGGGGAGTTTAGGTGGTGAATAAGAGAGGGTGTCGAGTGGGGAAGGGGGGGAGTTTAGGTGGTGAATAAGAGAGGGTGCCGAGTGGGGAAAGGGGAGAGGGGAGTTTAGGTGGTGAAGAAGAGAGGGTGTCGAGTGGGGAAAGGGGAGAGGGGAGTTTAGATGGTGAATAAGAGAGGGTGTCGAGTGGGGAAAGGGGAGAGGGGAGTTTAGGTGGTGAATAAGAGAGGGTGCCGAGTGGGGAAAGGGGAGAGGGGAGTTTAGGTGGTGAATAAGAGAGGGTGCCGAGTGGGGAAAGGGGAGAGGGGAGTTTAGGTGGTGAATAAGAGAGGGTGCCGAGTGGGGAAAGGGGAGAGGGGAGTTTAGGTGGTGAAGAAGAGAGGGTGTCGAGTGGGGAAAGGGGAGAGGGGAGTTTAGGTGGTGAAGAAGAGAGGGTGACGAGTGGGGAAAGGGGAGAGGGGAGTTTAGGTGGTGAAGAAGAGAGGGTGCCGAGTGGTGAAAGGGGAGAGGGGAGTTTAGGTGGTGAAGAAGAGAGGGTGTCGAGTGAGGAAAGGGGAGAGGGGAGTTTAGGTGGTGAATAAGAGAGGGTGCCGAGTGGGGAAAGGGGGGTTTAGGTGGTGAAGAAGAGAGGGTGCCGAGTGGGGAAAGGGGAGAGGGGAGTTGAGGTGGTGAATAAGAGAGGGTGCCGAGTGGGGAAGGGGGGTTTAGGTGGTGAATAAGAGAGGGTGCCGAGTGGGGAAAGGGGAGAGGGGAGTTTAGGTGGTGAAGAAGAGAGGGTGTCGAGTGGGGAAAGGGGGAGGGGAGTTTAGATGGTGAATAAGAGAGGGTGCCGAGTGGGGAAAGGGGAGAGGGGAGTTTAGGTGGTGAAGAAGAGAGGGTGCCGAGTGGGGAATGGGGTGAGGGGCGTTTAGGTGGTGAATAAGAGAGGGTGCCGAGTGGGGAAGGGGGGTTTAGGTGGTGAATAAGAGAGGGTGCCGAGTGGGGAAGGGGGGGGTTAGGTGGTGAAGAAGAGAGGGTGCCGAGTGGGAAAGGGGGGGAGTTTAGGTGGTGAAGAAGAGAGGGTGCCGAGTGGGGAAAGGGGGGGGGGGATTAGGTGGTGAAGAAGAGAGGGTGCCGAGTGGGGAAAGGGGGGGGGGGTTAGGTGGTGAAGAAAAGAGGGTGCCGAGTGGGGAAAGGGGGCGATATTATTGATAAGACAAAAAGGAGCCAAAAATTAAGAAATGTACCAAAAGCTTTCAATCTTTTTTAAAAATTTGGGTTTGAATGGTTAATAGATAACTAATCATAATATGTAAATTTAGCTAAAAGTCTAAACCTTTAAATTGAAGATCCTTCAGAAATTCATTTTCATAAAGGTTTTACAAACATCCGAATTTTTGCAAAGCAGTGTACCTTTAAGCACTTTTTGCAGGAATTTTTTTTCCTTGTAATAATCGGTTAAAAGGGAAAGTTGGACTTTCGTGAGCTTTGAATATCGTAAGTGCCCAAATTAGCATCTCTTTTTTCTACGAATAATACAGCAGTTTTTACCAAATTTAAAGAGAGAGAGAGAGGAGGGAGAGAGAGAGAGAGAGAGAGAGAGAGAGAGAGAGAGAGAGAGAAAAGAGAAAAAAAAACCCGCTAGGACATCACGAGTTCTGAATGCTTGTCTTCTAGTCACAGTGCCCAAGGCAGTCCTTAGAAATAACTCACGGTCATTTAGCTAGGGACCTGGACCTTCTGACCACTGGATATCGTCTAGAGCAGTAAATCAAATCATCAAGCCTGACCGAAGTAGACCGCAACTGACCTGAGGTGACCTTTCAAGGTCGAAGCTATAAGCGTTATGTAAAACCTCGCGTTGATTAAGGTTACGTGATGGTCATACTTACGCCCAACCTTTAGGCGTTATGTAAAACCTCACGTTGGTCATGATTATGTGATGGTCATATTTACGCCCAACCTTTAGGCGTTATGTAAAACCTCACGCTGGTTGGGATAATGTGATGGTCATACTTACGCCCAACCTTTAGGCGTTATGTAAAACCTCACGTTGGTCATGATTATGTGATGGTCATACTTACGGGAAGGTACATTCCCACCAAATCTTTGACCCCGTTGTTGTTGTTGTTGCTGTTGTTGTTGCTGCTGTTGTTGTTGTTGTTGTTGTGGTTGTTGTTGTTGGCCATTGCTACCCGATGACCTGGTTAGATATAATGTTTATCTGAGAGTCACAGAACGTTAGCATCAGCACTAAAGCTGAGTGACTCAGATTATTTTTTAAATCAAATTAAAAGGGGCATCTCGTTTCAAGAAGAGAAGAAGCACTTTAACTATAAAATGTACAGAGTATAGGTATTTTCAGCTGTCTGCTATGGTTAGAGGTTAATTTTGATTAAGCTCTCCTACATTGCCCTTGAGAAGTACATTTAAGTTCAGGCAAAAAAAAAATTCATAAATTTTAGACAAGATTTCCGAAAATAAACCTGGTTTAAAATGCACGTATATAACTGCCTCTGTTAAATGTATGGTTATTTTTTAACATCACAAGTTTTTGAAGAATAATTAAGTCCTCTAGTGTTACAATATGTGAGTAGGTTTACATCGTAAAACATAAACCAAGGCAATAATCCCAAAACTTCTTGTCCCTCGTATTTGATTTGGGCGGATTAAGCGAGTAACCGGCAAGCCGTGCATAAAACTATATTTCCCTTTTCTTTTTATTCCTTTCTGAGAGGCATTTTTAAAGCCTGAATAGCTTAATCGGGTGTAGGTAAGCAAAGACAAAATCTCCTTTTCTTTCCATCCGACATCGAAACTTAAAGAAAATGTTATGAGCTATGTTACTTTAAACTTCTTCCTTACTTTGACACCTCAACTTTTCTTTGGCCATAAAATATATTACTTCCGATGAAAGTTTCAAAAAGAGACAGAACTACATAGCCTGTTTTTTTACTGGAAAGATCTATCCCCTCTTGGAAGACTCTTCTGAGTAATTAATATATCTTTCCTGCTTGAACTTTTGTCATTCACACAATAGGAAAGAAAGTAGTTCGCATGATTTACCCAAGAACAAGCTGACCGGCTAGTTTCCCTCCTCTCTGGATATATTCCTCCGCTTCTGTGGAGGTCAAAGGCACAAGACGTCCCGAACTGTCTATTCTGTGGAGTTAGGTATACCGCAGGCATTAGAGAAATAAATAGAGAAGCAGTCACACAACTATAGAGGCCAGACAACGTTCTTAAATCTGGGAACCTTTTTGAAGATGTACAGTGATTTATAGTTTGCAATAGGATGAGTTAAATAATTTGGTAAAATCCAAACCTACTTACAGATTTTGTTTATACATCCATTCAATAATATATAGATTTAAATAACTGCGCGACGAAATATTTACGCAAGGCAGTGCACTTGTATGCACTAAATGCGGAAATCAACAACTTTCTAATAAGCGTTTAAGAGGATCTAAAAACAGATTGGGTAAGTACAGGATCAGTCGTTTACCTTTATTGCGTCATTAATAGAAGCAATTTCTAACCTAGATCCAACAATGCAAACAAATAAACGAAAGACATAGAAAAGACAACAATGTAAGAACATAATAATGATATGGACAGAGTTCGAACCCGCTACATATAGGACACAAATCGCCTTCCCGAATCTGTTCAAAGAGATAAAAATATAGACCATCCAGCTCACAAAAATAAATATCAAATTTAACCCACAGTTAAAAATGCTGAAAAGCTATTAAGTTTATATTCAGACACTGGAATCCACTATACAACCTTGACCCTTTACGTCACAGAGATGAGAGTGACCTTGTGTATAAGACTAATCTTGTGGTGTTTATGTTTGTCAATTTTGCATGGCTTGTATTTGATTCTTCTTCTTCTTCTTCTTCTTCTTCTTCTTCTTCTTCTTCTTCTTCTTCTTCTTCTTCTTCTTCTTCTTCTTCTTCTTCTTCTTCTTCTTCTTCTTCTTCTTCTTCTTCTTCTTCTTCTTCTTCTTCTTCTTCTTCTTCTTCTTCTTCTTCTTGTTTTTGTTCTTCTTCTTCTTCTTCTTCTTCTTCTTCTTCTTCTTCTTCTTCTTCTTCTTCTTCTTCTTCTTCTTCTTCTTCTTCTTCTTCTTCTTCTTCTTCTTGTTCTTGTTCTTGTTCTTCTTCTTCTTGTTCTTCTTGTTCTTCTTCTTCTTCTTCTTCTTCTTCTTCTTCTTCTTCTTCTTCTTCTTCTTCTTCTTGTACTTCTTCTTCTTCTTCTCTTCTTCTTCTTCTTCTTCTTCTTCTTCTTCTTCTTCTTCTTCTTCTTCTTCTTCTTCTTCTTCTTCTTCTTCTTCTTCTTCTTCTTCTTCTTCTTCTTCTTCTTCTTCTTCTTCTTCTTCTTCTTCTTGTTCTTCTTCTTCTTCTTCTTCTTCTTCTTCTTCTTCTTCTTCTTCTTCTTCTTCTTCTTCTTCTTCTTCTTCTTCTTCTTCTTCTTCTTCTTCTTCTTCTTCTTCTTCTTCTTCTTCTTCTTCTTCTTCTTCTTCTTCTTCTTCTTGTTCTTCTTCTTCTTCTTCTTCTTCTTCTTCTTCTTCTTCTTCTTCTTCTTCTTCTTCTTCTTCTTCTTCTTCTTCTTCTTCTTCTTCTTCTTCTTCTTCTTCTTCTTCTTCTTCTTCTTCTTCTTCTTCTTCTTCTTCTTCTTCTTCTTCTTCTTCTTCTTCTTCTTCTTCTTCTTCTTCTTCTTCTTCTTCTTCTTCTTCTTCATCTTCTTCTTCTTCTTCTTATTCTTCTTCTTCTTATTATTATTATTATTATTATTATTATTATTATTATTATTATTATTATTATTATTATTATTATTATTATTATTATTATTATTGTTGTTGTTCTTATTGTTGTTGTTGTTGTTGTTGTTGTTGTTGTTGTTGTTGCTGCTGCTGTAGTTGTTGTTGGTGTTGTTCTTGTTGTTGATGATAGTTTTGCATGCGTGTGGCTGATGTTGTTAGTGTTGTTTTTTTATTGTTGTCGATGTTATTTCCGCAATGAATACTTGTATTAGTGGAGTTCAAACTAGACATGACTTCGCCTAAATGTGTACGCCGTGGTTGTATCTTTAAAAAAATAAGATAAACAAACAAAGCATAGAAAACAAATGAAATTTTTAAAAAGTTGGACTCATTCATGTCATGACTTGAGTTCATAAAATCTCACGAAAAACTTCTTAATTTGTCTATAGTGAGTTCTGGATGTGATAAGAATGTATCAGTTGTCTAGTTACCATGGTAACCTACCTGGCCAGTCCTCTCGCTCGGACACTCGTCCTTGACCCAGCCAGAGCCTCACCACCGCCTCGGAAAGGATGTTGCTGTAAGCGCTTTTGCTGCTGTTGCTGTTTCAGCTTCTGCCTAGTTAGAAGCTCTTGCTGCTGCTGCTGTCGTAATTTTTGTCTCCTAAGTTGCTCTCTCTGTACCTGTCGAAGCTGCTCACGAGAGAGTCTGGGAGGAGAACAGAGGTATAGAGAGATAGAGATAGGAGAAGGAGTGAGAGAAATAGTTATAAAGAGGCGGTGATGAAGAGAAATAGAAAAGAGGTGGAGAGTGATGGAGCAAGAGAGGAAGAGAGAGAGAGAGAGAGAGAGAGAGAGAGAGAGGTTAAGAAAATTGTATTAAGAATGAGAGACAGAGACAGACAGGGAGAAACACATAGACAAACTGACAGTCATTGACAGAAACGAAATACAGAAAAAAGTGAAAGGTCTAGTGAGACTATTATGTATTAAAAATATTAATTTTTTAACGAAAGAGATTAAAACAGAGGGAAAAGGAAAAAGAAGGTTAAACATTAAAAAAACAGAACCAGACAGAAAAGCTGGCATAGTGCTATTAATTTTGACTTAATTGAATTATGTTCATTCTCAGAATTGTATAAAAACATTGAAGATCATCAGTAATAAGAAATGTGGATGTATTAGATATATCTTATCTAAAATAATTCAATTATTGCTTTTGCTAAAATGCAAAAGCACTATAATATAGTTTTTTCTGACAAACTTAGACACAAAATAAGTGATAAAGCAAAGACTGAAAAATTGGCCAAAATTCATGAAGCAAATATTGAAAAACTGACAATAATTATGAAGCAACGATTGAAAAACTGGCAATTATTCATGTAACAACGATTGGAAAATTGGCAATAAGTCCTGAAGCAAAGATTCAGAAAACTGCCAATAATTCATGTAGCAAAGATCGAAAAACTGGCAATTATTTATGAAGCAAAGACTGAAAAATCAGCAATTATTCATGAAGCAAAGATTGAAAAACTGGCGATAATTCATGAAGCAAAGATTTTTTTCAAAAATTGGCAATATTTCACCTTAAAAGCCGTGGACTCGTCTGAGATGACCTCGACCTTGTCTGACCTTGAGTTCCTAGGTCAAGGTTACCCGATGTCCTTGACACGAGTTGGCTTATCTGCTGCCGCTGCTGCTGCTGAAGCAGTCTCTGTTGGAGTGAACTTGATGAGGTCGGGTTCACGCCTAGGATGATGGGAAAAGAGTCGAAATGAGGGGGGAAAATTAGGTGGGGGTAGGGTGTGTGAACGCTGACAGTTGTAGTAACTTCAGAAATAGGAGCACGGGTTGCTGAAATCTGTGGTAACAAAATGAAATGAATTTTTTCTAAAACCGCTAGGGGTGAGATGGCTCCTTCGATAGAGCACCCAACAATTTACCTTCATGTGCTATTTTTGAATCTTTTTGGCCGTGGGCGCACAGTGGCATAAAGAGCACGATGGTGGAGCTGCGATGGTCTTTGAAACTATTCTAGAAAATGCTGTTGAGTTGCGATCAGTAATTGTTTAATTCATATCTAAAATAATTATTTCGTAACAATTGCGATACTAAGAAATTCAAGCTAAGAGAAGAAAAAAACTATTGACAACTTAAGTCGATAAGTTCTTCAGTCTAAATTTCAGCACTTCATCATTGGTTAGCCAATAGGCCTGTCTGCTCTTTGTCTAACTTTGTCTAACTTAATGATCAGTCTGCTGCTCTCTGGCCAGCTTAATGATTGGTCGATTACCGTAATGACCAGTCTGTTCCTTGGCTAGCTAAATTATCAGTCTGCTCTCTGGCCAGCTTAATGATTGGTCTGCTCCTTGATTACCTTAATGATCAGTCTGTTCCTTGGCTAGCTAAATTATCAGTCTGCTCTCTAGCCAGCTTAATGATTGGTCTGCTCCTTGGCTACCTTAATGACCAGTCTGTTCCTTGGCTAGCTAAATTATCAGTCTGCTCTCTGGCCAGCTTAATGATTGGTCTGCTCCTTGATTACCTTAATGATCAGTCTGTTCCTTGGCTAGCTAAATTATCAGTCTGCTCTCTGGCCAGCTTAATGATTGGTCTGCTCGTTGACTACCTTAATGACCAGTCTGTTCCTTGGCTAGCTAAATTATCAGTCTGCTCTCTGGCCAACTTAATGATTGGTCTGCTCCTTGGCTACCTTACTGACCAGTCTGTTCCTTGGCTAGCTTACTGATCAGAATATTCCTTGGTCAGTCTGTCTCTTGCATAGTTTAATGATCAATGTATTCCTTGGCTGGCTTAATGATCAGTCTGTCTTTTGGTCAGTCTGTCTCTTGCATGGCTTAATCATCAGTCTGTTCCTTTGCTACCTTAATGATCAGTTTTCTCTTTGGCTAGCTTAATCATGAGTCTGTTCCTTTGCTACCTTAATGATCAGTTTTCTCTTTGGCTAGCTTAATCATGAGTCTGTTACTGTGCTACCTTAATGATCAGTCTTCTCTTTGGCTATCTTTATGATGAGTCTGTCCCTTTGCTAGCTTAATGACCAGTGGGATCTTCGTCAAGCTTTATGATATATCAGTCTGTTCCTCAAAAAATCATAAATAAGCTCTGGGGATAGTAACGTTGCAAGAACGAAGTTTTTACAAAGTTGTTATAGTTTCAACAATCTAGCACTGGAGACATCCATTTTTCTATGTAAAGAACAAACCTTACTTCTCTGACTCTGTCTCTATCTCTCTGCTTCTGACTATCTGACTGTCTGTCTGTCTGTCTGTCTGTCTGTCTGTCTCTGTCTCTCTCTCTCTCTCTCTCTCTCTCTCTTTCTCTCTGTATCATTCTCACATTTATTTTCACCCGTATGTCTCCCTCTCTTGTGTCATTCCCTTTCTTGAAGCCATGCTCTCGATCCCTCTATCTGTCTGTATGTCTACCTATCCATATTCTACATTTCCTCAATGTCTGCTGATTTGTAGGTACTCTCTCTCTCTCTCTCTCTCTCTCTCTCTCCCTCTCCCCTCACTCTAAATCACTTTCTCTCTCCTTCTAATCCATGTAGACTGTTTCTCTATTTTTCTACCTTAATTTTTCTCCCTCTATATATATGCTCCTTCTCCCCCCCCCCCCTCCTTTGGGTTACTTCTATCCTTTTCTACGTCACACAAAACTTGCCTGGGTTTCTCTGGGAATTCTGAAATACACCGGTTTGCCCAACCACTACATAGAAGGTGATGTTGAGTACAAGGACAATAGCAATGGCGCACAGTCTGACGGCAGACATTTTGTCTGTGGAGGTGGAATCTGATTGGTGGAAGAAAAAACAACATGAAAACATAATTAAAAGGAATATAAAGTAAAGCAAAAAAAAAAAAGCTACGAAAGATTGGTCTAGAGGTACACACAAAGAAGCCTGATGGAAGAACTAATACAAATTAGAGCTTTCATCTGAAGAAAATATTAGATTCATGCGACTACAGAATAAAGTATACATGAACTACAAAAAAATTGAAAAAAAAAAAATACTACACTGCTGATACTACTAATAATTTTTATGAAAATTATTATGGTAATAAATAATATTGATTGTAGTAATGATAGCAATATTGATATAGTAATAGTAATGATAAAAATGATAATAATAATAATAATAATAATAATAATAATAATAATAATAATAATAATAATAATAATAATAATAATAATAATAATAATAATAATAATAATTAGAAAAGTTATATAGACGGTGAACACGATAAAGACGACGACGACGACAACAACAACAACAACAACAACAACAACAACAACAACAACAACGACATTTATATAATATTTGAAAAAGAACAATTATTGAAACAAAATACGAAAGTAGACATTCTCTAACCGTTCCACACATACCTCAATTTTTGGGTGTACTTCAGTTTAGTTCCTTATGCGCTGGAAGTTTTTCTTTTGTTTGTCTAAGTCCAAATTTACTCAAAGGTCAGCCGCTCGTCATTCTTTTATTTAAAAAAAAATTAAAATGCCCTTGACCTATATTGGGATTGTTGTAATTCTTTGTTCTTGTTTGCTTGTAAGTACTTCTGTGGAAAAAATAGCAAAAAAAGAAAAAAGGATTTTTTCTCAAGTGTAACCTCGGAATTTGGTTAAAATAATAGTTTGCTGTAAAGGTTCATTTATGTCATACGTCTGCAGTGTAAGTATTTGTGTGGCATCATCAATTGTTGTTCTGTCATCAGATCAATTAAGTAAATTAAGATTTCAAAACAATTAGTCAGAGATGTGGAGCGGCAGATAGTTGTACATAGATACTTATGTAAATTGATAGTTAGATAGACAGGAGCAAATATTTAGGTTGTGGCGTCGGAAGGAAGATAGATATGCATATGAAATTAGATACTGTAAATAGGTATGTATCGGTAGATCTTAGACAAATAGATAGATAAGTGGATAGATATGTAAGTAGGTAAGTATATAAATATGTAGACTGATAGACAGATAGATAAGTATGTACATTATATGAATATATATATATATATATATATATATATATATATATATATATATATATATATATATATATATAAGTAGATTGATGCATTGATAAGTACATAAGAAGGTAGAAAAATGGTTGGATAGAATGATTGAATGCTTGACTGATTAATTGATTGATTAATTGATTTATTGAGTGCTAGATAAATATGAAGATGCGGTAGAAAATTGTGAAAAGAGGATGGTACAAGAAAGCACAGTTGAGCTATTACGCAGATCTAACTTAGCAGTTTGACAGTAATGAGGTAAAGGCTATTCTCTTTTTGATAAGTTATGTTTGGTGGTTCTATTCCGTTATAGCAGATAATATGTACAACACATGTTTAATTATTACAGATCGGTTTAACAAAGAAGAGAGGAAAATTAAAAAAAAAAAGTATCTGAACACTAATGCCGGACGGTTTCATGGTATCTAACACTTTCAGTGACCCTGTGGATAGAGCGGTGAACCTACAATACATATGACCCTGGGTCGATTCCTCACTACGCGATGGTTATCTAACACATTCAGACTGTAGGTCTTCTACAGTGACCCTGTGGATAGAGCGGTGAACCTACAATACATATGACCCTGGGTCGATTCCTCACTACGCGATGGTTATCTAACACATTCAGACTGTAGGTCTTCTACAGTGACCCTGTGGATAGAGCGGTGAACCTACAATACATATGACCCTGGGTCGATTCCTCACTACGCGATGGTTATCTAACAATTCAGACTGTAGGTCTTCTACAGTGACCCTGTGGATAGAGCGCAGGACATATAATACATAAGACCCTGGTTCGAGCCCTCTCTATGCGATGTTTATCTAACACATTCAGACTGTAGATCTTCTACAGTGACCCTGCGGATAGAGCGCAGGACATACAATTCATAAGACCCTGGTTCGATTCCAGCGAAAAAAAATTCTTTCAAATTTGCTTCAAAACTGCAAAGTCAGATCAGAGGGTAGAAATCTAAAAATATGAAGCCCTAGATTTAGAGCTAATGGAGTTAAGGGGAAAGCCCTAAAAAATACTTGTTTTCTTTTTTTTTAACAAAAAACGGGTTTTTGTTTCTCCGTCTAGGGATCAAATCCAAATTGCTTCAGCTCCCCCCCCCCCCCAAAAAAAAAAAAATGAAAAAAAAACAACCAGTGTTTTGGTATTAATTTCAGTAGGGCGTACGTTTCAGTCAAGACACGATATAAACATGTCGATGGAAAGAAGAGGATTGAACATAAGAAAGCAGGAAAAATCAGCATTTAACCTCATGCATAAGTTCAAATACATTGTTACTGGAGGATAAGGCGTCGCTGTTAGATTTATGTGAAAAAAAAAGAGTTGTGGGGAAAAAGTATTATTATTATTATAATTATTATTATTATTATTATTATTATTATTATTATTATTATTATTATTATTATTATTATTATTATTATTATTATTATTATTATTATTATTATCATTATTATTATTATTATTAGTATTATTATTATTACTATTGTTGTTATTATTATTATTATTATTATTATTATTATTATTATTATTATTATTATTATTATTATTATTATTATTATTATTATTATTATTATTATTATTATTATTATTATCATAATATCGTTTTTCACTCAATCTCTTACTAACTTTCTGTTAACTCTCTCTCTCTCTCTCTCTCTCTCTCTCTCTCTCTCTCTCTGTGTGTGTCTCTGTCTCTCTTTCTCTTTCTCTTTCTTCTTGATAATTTTATCTATTCTTCCTCTGCCTTAACCACTCCCAGTTTTTCTTCTTCCATTTTGCTTCCTCCTCCTCCTCCTCCTCCTCCTCTTCTTCTTCTTCTTCTTCTTCTTCTTCTTCTTCTTCTTCTTCTTCTTCTTCTTCTTCTTCTTCTTCTTCTTCTTCTTCTTCTTCTTCTTCTTCTTCTTCTTCTTCTTCTTCTTCTTCTTCTGTTTTCCTTCGCTATATTACTATTACACAATTCTGCCTTGTGGATCCCATGAGGATTCCTCTCATTCATACCACTTTCACGCTTAACCCCCCCCCCCCCCACCCCCCCCACCCCTCACCACTATCTCTCGATAAAGAGTTACCATAGCCACACATGTCATATTTGTGACGGCAAACTGTCCGATCCACGAAGACAGATATCGACTGGTGAGATGGATGACCTGTCCAAATGTCCATACAATGTCCAGTCACATCTAATGCCCGAAATTTCTGACCGGATCATGATGTGGGGGGGATGTACTTTGACTAGGGATCTAGTCTTGCCCTTCCCATCCCTGTATGTTTTTCTCAAAGGGGCCGCGCATGATATACTGTGACCAAGATGTCACCATTAGGCTATAAAGCTGATCTTGGATACAACCAGCTCGAAAACGGACAGCCCTACCCTGTTGGATTGATGTGTGTATGTGTGTTTGTCTGTGTGTAGGTGCCTAGCCTCTACTCTCTTTCTCTTTCTTTTTCATACCTCTCTAGTCTCTTCTTGTCTGTTTCTTCCCACCTCTCACCCACGAAAAAAAATCCACTATCTCTGTTTCTGCTTCTCTCTGTCTATAAATCTACTAATCTGTCTATCTTTCTACCTATCTATCGGTCTATCTATCTAACTATCTATCTACCCATTTATCTATCCATATATCTAGCTATCTATATATCTATCTATGTTAGTTCTATTTGTCTATAATATATATAATGTGTGTAGATATATATATATATATATATATAAATATATATCTATCAGTCTATCTATCCATCTATTTATTTATTTATCAAACTCTCTATCGATATATTCTGTTTATCTATCTATTTATCTTTCTATCTATCTATCTATCTCTCCATCCATATATCTGTCTATCTGTATCTTAATCAATTTATCTATTTATCTATCCATCTACCTATCTAGCCATCTAGCTAGCAACATTATACATTTATATCTCTATCTATCTAAATATATATATATATATATATATATATATATATATATATATATATATATATATACTTTTATGTCTTTCTCTTTACCTTCAATTTATCCATGTACCTTTCCATCTTTTTGTAAAGTTTTTTATCTTTCTATCTATCTATCTGCCTATCTTTCTCTCTATCAATATATCTATCTACATGTCTTTGGTCTATCTGTCTATCTCTCTATCTCTCTATTTTATATATTTGTTTATCTTTTTGTTTATCTATCTGTCTATCTATCTATATATCTTTCTATCAATCCATATGGCTGTCTACCTGTCTGTCTGTGTATCTGTCTATCTCTCTATCTCTCTAATTAATGTCTCTCTAACTATCTATCTATTTATATATCTCTCTAATATCTATCTGTCTATCCATCTATCTATCTATCTGTGTATCTCTCTATTATCTGTCTATTTATCTGTCTGTCTATCTCTCTAATATCTATCTATTAATCTGTCAATCTGTCCATCTCTCTAATATCTGTCTATCTAACTATCTGTCTATCTCTCTAATATCTGTCTATCTAACTATCTGTCTAACTTTCTAGTATCCGTCTATCTATCTATCTATCTATCTATCACTCTGTCTGTATATCTCAATAATATCTGTCTATCTATCAATCTGCCAATCTGTCCATCTCTCTAATACGTGTCTATGGATCAATCTGTCTATTTGTCTATCTCTTTAATATCAGTCTATTTATCTATCTGTCTGTCACTCTAATATCTATCTATCTATCTGTCTATCTATCTCTCTATCTTTCTAATAGCTGTCTGTCTATCTATCTATCTGTTTATGTTTATCTATCAGATATATGTGTGTATGTATGTATCTGTCTATCTATCTATCTTTCTATCTGCCTATCTTTCTATCTCTCTAATATCTGTTTATCTATCTCTCTGTCTCAATAATATCTGCTAATTAATCTGTCAATCCGTCCATCTCTCTAATATCTGTCTTTTTATCTATCTATATGTCTATCTCTTTAATATCTGTCTATCTGTCTGTCTGTCTACCCGTCTAATATCTCTCTATCTGTCTATCTGTCTGTCTCTCTAATTTCTGTCTATCCAACTATCTGTCTATCTCTCTATTATCTGTCTATCTGTCTATCTCTTTAATATCTGTCTATCTATCTGTCTACTCTCTAATTTCTCTATATTTATCTCTCTATCAATCTGTTTATCTGTTTGACTCTCTAATATCTATCATCCTGCCAATCTGTCCATCTATCTAATATATTTCTATATGTCTATCTGTCTATCTGTCTATCTCTCTAATATCTGTCTATCTATCTATCTGTCTAACTTTCTAGTATCTGTCTATCTATCTATCTATTTATCTGTCCATCGGCCTATGTCTCTTCTATCGGTTGATCGATCCATCTATCTATCTATCTATCTCTCTAATATCTGTCTGTCTATCTTACTGTCTATTTTTCTATCTCTCTATTGTCTGTCTTTCTGTCTATCTATTTGTCTATCTGTCAATCTCTTTCATATCTTTCTATCCACCTATCTAGAATGGGCGCCCAACGCAGAGCAACTCATTTGAAGAGAATACAACAGCGGTTCTCAAAATATGCATGTCATTAGTAGGCATAGAAGCACATAAATAAAAGAAAGGAAAAATACAAATTCATTGATATATTTCCACACCAGAAAAATAGCAGTCTAAAATCGAACTTTTACAACACAGTGATACATTTTAATACCCTTGATATGTAGTCACCGAGTTTGTGTCATTGTGAACTTTACAAAAAGTTGTAGATTTTCCCGTTGTAGAGAGCAGGTCTGTTGGGAAACTTGTCACGGGCCATAAAGTGAAATAAAAAAAAGGCATTTGAAGAAAATCTACGGAGCATTAAAGTTGGCAAGGACCGCGAAATAAACATTATGCCAACATCCTGTGACGTTTTTGTAAGAATAAACATCAATAAGTTCATGTTTTTAAGTTCACTTCTTTTTAGCAACAAGATCCAGAATCTTGATCTAGATCTAACTCTGAGTATTGAGAGTGACACTTCAGCAACAAGATCCAGAATCTTGATCTAGATCTAACTCTGAGTATTGAGAGTGACACTTCAGCAACAAGATCCAGAATCTTGATCTAGATCTAACTCTGAGTATTGAGAGTGACACTTCAGCAACAAGATCCAGAATCTTGATCTAGATCTAACTCTGAGTATTGAGAGTGACACTTTAGCAACAAGATCCAGAATCTTGATCTAGATCTAACTCTGAGTATTGAGAGTGACACTTTAGCAGCAAGATCCAGAATCTTGATCTAGATCTAACTCTGAGTATTGAGAGTGACACTTTAGCAACAAGATCCAGAATCTTGATCTAGATCTAACTCTGAGTATTGAGAGTGACTTCAGGAAAAGTAATAATCGTAGCCCGCAGCCGGGGATGGTTTTGCAAATTTCGACAAGGTTACCATGGTCTTACGGGTGTAAAATGTGGTCACGTGATTGTTTTTATTGCGGAACTTTTTAATTTTTGTTTATAACACTGTACAGCCAAATTTATATCAGGTCGCAGTGAAAGAACTTTACAACACTCAATACTCACAATGTGAACATACATATATCCATATATATATATATATATATAACTTGTCTCAGTATAAAAGTCCATAGAATTTGTTTTGGTTCGTATCAGGTCTCTTTAATTTTAATTTTTACCAACTAAACAATTAAAGAATAGCTTGTCTCTGTAAAAAAGTCTATTGAATTTGGTGATTCCAGGCCATTATTGATATTAGAATATTTCAAATAGAAATGTAAAAGGCTTTTCCTCAAAAAGAACTATTGATAAGACTATCAATAGATGGAGGGAAAAAAAGAATATTTGGTTTTAATACAAAATCGGGTAAAACCCGGAAAGGTCAAATATTTTTAGCAAAATGGATTCGCATTTTTTAAAACACTCACAATGAAAAATCCGCAGGCTGCAAATTTCCAAACATTTTGTACAAAAGTGAAAAAAAATCAAGATTTTACCTAGATTAAGCATATGAGACAAATTGTTCTCAAAGCTTTCAACACGAAACATTTTTTTAGCCCTAGTAGTCTTTAAAAACTGTGAAAAATATTTTTTTTTAACTAATAAAAATTTATCAGTGAAAAAAAAGGGTTTGAAAGAATCTTCTTCATTACATTAGATCATAGATTCATTCTAACGTGTTATATCTAGATATTATTACTCTAGAGTCTAAAATCTAGACTCTACATTGGACTGTAGATAAATTCTAATGTGTTACATCATGTCACTATTACTTCAGAGTCTGAAATCTAGACTCTACATTGGATTATAGATACATTCTAACGTGTTACATCTAGTCAGTATTAGTCTAGAGTCTAAAAATCTAGACTCTACATTGAATTGTAGATAAAATAAATGATAACGTGTTACATCTAGTCACTATAACTTTAGAGTCTGAAATCTATACTCTACATTGAAATATAGATACATTCTAACGTGTTGCATCTAATCAGTTGTACTTAAGAGTCTAAAATCTAGACATTGGATTGTAGATGAAATAAATGATAACGTGTTATATCTAGTCACTATTACTTTAAAGTCTAAAATCTACACTCTACATTGGATTATAGATACATTTTTAACCATTTGCATCTAGTATGTATTATTTTAGAGTCTAAAATCTAGACTCTACATTGGATTCTAGATAAGATAAATTATAACGTGTCACATCTAGTCACTATTACTTTAGAATCTAAAATCTAGACTCTACATTGGATTATAGATAAAATAAATTATAACGTGTCACATCTAGTCACTATTAGTCTAGAGTCTAGACACAACGCAAGCTAACTAATATCTAACTATAGATATGCCATGACCGTAACAGAACTAAAACAACTGAGCAGCCGAGGAGGCTGTACTATGTGAATTTCTTAATTTGTAGTTTATGATGAACTTGCACAAGATTCTCGAATCGCTAACCTAGTCATGGCAGCTACTTTTCAACAAACAGAAATTAAGAAAAGAAAAGAGAAGGCACGAATGAACACGGGCTCTGTTGGTGTGATAAAATAAATATTAACCGCACTTTTAAAAAATAATCTTGTTTTTTTTTAAAACCCGTTAACACAGAATAAATTGCAATATACATTGCAATGTTACAGTAGATGGACGTTTTTTATATCCATATTTTTAACCGTTTATCCTCAAATAAACTCTTTAATAGCTGGTTCGAGTTTAAGTCAGTCAGTTTAGAGGGTGAAGTTTCACGAACTTCACCCGACCCAAATGCTTGGTACTGCTATAGCTCTTTTTTTTCTATTATGGCGAAGCATCTGGTTATTGATAAAAATGTAAAGTAAAAGTCAGAAAAATTTAAAGGATGAAGTTAAGACGTAGGATCGGCCAATTCACATTAGATTCAAACTGTAACTTAGACACATTTCATTTTTTAAGCGAATAAAAATAAGTCATTTTTTAAGGGAAAAAAAAAAAAACTCCTCTCTAACTCAAAATTTAATTTCTAGTTTAAGCATGGATTTTTTAAAAAGTTGAAGGCCGTATGGGAGTGCCATGCAACCAAAATTGAAAAAATTAGGATAATATGATGAGTAAGAATATTCTAAAGTTTTCGGGCAGTAAATATATGTTTAAAGAAAATTGAAGTGGCATATTATTTGTTTAAAGAATTTTGCAACCCTTTGATTTTTATCATAGTGTGGTCAAAATTATGAAAATAATAAATATAATAATAATAATAAGACGAAGAAGAAGAAGAAGAAGAAGAAGAAGAAGAAGAAGAAGAAGAAGAAGAAGAAGAAGAAGAAGAAGAAGAAGAAGAAGAAGAAGAAGAAGAAGAAGAATATTGTTGTCTCATTCATATTAAGCGTGATACCAGGAACACAGATATAGATAGAAATAGAGCAATGAAACAGTATTGGTAGAAAATTGAGTTATTACTGAGTTTTTGTTCTTTTTGGGTTTTTTTTTTAGTTTTATTAATTAATCTCCAAACACTTCACATAGTCTTTGAAAAGTAATTCTAAGACAAAGAAAATAGAGCTAAAACAAACTTACCGCTTCAGAAAGGCACGAATGTCTCGTCTTGTTTCTTGTGTTGGTCATGCAAAGACTTTTTTTAGACTCTGCGATATAAATGATTGAGGTATGTTTTTGACAGGACAGACCTGATTAGATATTTCATGTGGTCTCTGCAACTACTGCCAAAGTCGTCCGGAGTTTAGGATAGCAGAAGTTACCTGCTCTGTACATAATGAGGTGAGAGAATGGAGCTCTTCTATCACTATGACGAGGGAGCGCCACAGGTGGCCTGTCCACTGATTGGTCAGGCCCGCGCAGGATTTATTCGTCGATTGGTCATTGCTGATGCAGGAAGTTGTTGCGTTTGAAAAATGATCCAGTGTGACGTATTTTGACAATCCGTGTCAGTTTTTGAACAACTCATTGTGTTCTTTTTGTGTGCCTGACTGTTTGTCTGTCTGTCTCTCTCTCTCTCTCTCTCTCTCTCTCTCTCTCTCTCTCTCTCTCTCTCTCTGTCCCTATCTACCCATTTTTCTCTTTCTGTCTCTTTCTAGCATTCATTCTATTTTTTTTTCATTCTTTCCTTTCAAGCGCTTTCTTCCAGGTTCTATCTCTCTATTGATTTTCTTCTTTCTTTCTTTTTTGTTTCTCCTGTTTTTATAACTCTTTTTTCCTACCAAACTTTCACACATCTCTCTGTCTGTCTGTCTATCTGTCTGTCTCTCTGTCTGTCTCTATCTCTCTCTCTATCTCTCTTTATCTCTATCTCCCCTTGTCATGGATTTTCATCCAGCTGCATGCCACCTACCTGTAAATAAAAGGAATGCACAAAACAAATGGAAATGTGATAATAGAAACACACATACCTATAAATCATCTCATTTCAACTGTTATGAAAGGAAAGCTTTGATAAAAAAATTGGCCTGTTTTGTAACTTTCATTGCATAAATTGTCCCTTAAACGCCCATCCATCAACAAACCAGGCTATTCATGGACCAATCATTTGTAATCAATCATTCAATCAATCAACCAACAATGCAGTCATTGTTTAGTTATGACGAGATAGCGGTAGTATAAATAATATTTTCCTTATTACATTAACTTTTTGTATCATTTTCTCTAATTTAAGAAAATGTTCATTCCAACAGAACGAGGTCTGTAGAAGAACTAATGACTGTTCTTAGATTCAAATTTGAGAAACGCATTTCTCAACTTTAACTATTTTATCATAATCATCTTAAAAGGAAAAGTTTGCCAGTAAAATATACAGTTTAGCTGAGGCTATAGTTATTTCGTAATAATTGGGCTTGTACGCAGGAAAATCATTTTGACAAGTTTTTTTTTAGCATTTTATTAACTAAAAATAGCACAATTGGGCTTGCATATATAAAGGGTTAAATAGTATTGACATTTTACAATCTTAAAAATCTCAAAAGTCTTACTTAGGTGACGTGTTATCTTAAACATTTTTGCGAATTTTCTAAAAATGTCTTGGGCATTTAAAACTATTTTGCAAACTTTTTAAAAATACCTTCGGCATTTCAAACTCTTTTTGCAAACAATGTGAAAATATCTTCGGAATTTAAAACTATTTTTGCAAACTTTGTAATATGGTAAAGGCTTTCGTAACCCTTTTGTGAATTTCTTAAGAATCAACGGCGTTTGACACCATTTTGCGCGGTGTAAAAATTACATAAACGTTTTATACCAATTTGCGGACTTTTCAAACATTTTATAGGCATGTGGTGCCAATTTGCCGGGTTCGAAAAACACTTTAAAGGCACTTGATACCCTATTGTTAAAACCATATGCTCGTTTGATATCATTTTGCATGAACTTTGCTTATCCACAATGAATTTTAGACGCATGTTTTTGCAAATTAAATGTTTTCTTTGGTCCGTTTTACATTGTTTTATTTTTCCGTAGAACCTAAGTGTGTGGAGATGGCAGTTTTACGTGACCTAAGTACTTAGAAGAATTTTAATATGCAGATATTCCAGTTTTATGTTGCCTAATTTTTCCGAAGAACTTTCATGTACAGAGATAGCAGTTTTACGTGACCTAAGTACTTAGAAGAATTTTAATATGCAGGGATTCCAGTTTTATGTTGCCTAATTTTTCCGAAGAACTTTCATGTACAGAGATTGCAGTTTTACGTGACCTAAGTACTTAGAAGAATTTTAATATGCAGAGATTCCAGTTTTATGTTGCCTAATTTCTCCGAAGAACTTTCATGTACAGAGATGGCAGTTTTACGAGAAACGAGAGCTAGAGCTGGTGAGATACGACCCGTCCATAGTGCAAGCTATCTCAGCTCAAAACTCTATCACCTGAACCACATGGTACCTGCCTCACCCCCATCCCCTTTTCCACTTCGCCTTTTTTTATTCTCACGAAAAAACCGAATAAATGATAACTAGACGGCAATCACATATGAAAAAAATAAACGTGAAAAGGGAAGAAGAGTTGATAGATCAAAAATTGGTAAAGAGGACAACAGGAAAAAGTGGAATAGATGAGGGGACCGCTGTAAGTAGGGAGAGAGAGAGAGATAGAGAGAGTGAAGGAGAGAAGAAGTGGAAGTTCGAGCAAGAAAGAAAAAGGGACAGAGACAAAAACAGATAAGGACAAAAAGAGCGGCAGACAGAAAAAGTCAAAGAGAGATAGGTAGACAGGGAGAAAGACAAAGAAAAATAGACAGAGAGAGAGAGAGAGAGAGAGAGGGGGGGGGGAGGAAAGGTAGTAATAAAGACATGCAGTGGAAAGGAGGGACAAGAGAGCCAGAAGAAATTTTGAACCAAAAATAGCTCATCGGGACCCAGAGACAAGGTAAATCTGTCATTCTGTGGTTTCAAGCGCAAGTAGGCTCGGCAACCAGTGCTCCAGCGTACGTCATATATGTCATTCAGAGCGTAACAATGCCAGGTCAAGAGCTTAGCTTCTTTTACCTGACTTTTTGATTTCCACATATCTTTGAGAAAATTTTCAGGATGTCAATTCAGCAAAAGGCAAGGGATCTGGTTGACTTCTTTTTTTTTAAATGATTAAAAAAACAGAATAATCAAAAGAGTAAAAAGAAACAATAGTAGTAGTAGTAGTAGTAGTAGTAGTAGTAGTAGTAGTAGTAGCAGTAGCAGTAGCAGTAGCAGTAGCAGCAGCAGTAGCAGCAGTAGCAGCAGTAGTAGCAGTAGCAGTAGCAGTAGCAGCAGTAGCAGTAGCAGTAATACTAGCAGTAGCAGCAGCAGTAGCAGCAGCAGTAGCAGCAGTAGCAGTAGCTGCTGCTGCTGCCAAGCAGCAGCAGCAGCAGCAGCAGCAGCAGCAGCAGCAGCAGCAGCAGCAGCAGCAGCAGCAGCAGCAGCAGCAGCAGCAGCAGCAGCAGCAGCAGCAGCAGCAGCAGCAGCAGCAGCAGCAGCAGCAGCAGCAGCAGCAGCAGCAGCAGCAGCAGCAGCAGCAGCAGAAGCAGCAGCAGCAGAAGCAGCAGCAGCAGCAGCAGCAGCAGCAGCAGCAGAAGAAGCAGCAGCAGCAGCAGCAGCAGCCAGCAGCAGCAGCAGCAGCAGCAGCAGTAGCAGTAGCAGCGCTGCTGCTGCTGCTGCTGCAGCAGCAGTAGCAGCAGCAGCAGCATCATCAGCAGCAGCAGCAGCAGCAGCAGCAGCAGCAGTAGTAGCAGCAGCAGCAGCAGCAGCAGCAGCAGCAGCAGCAGTAGTAGTAGTAGTAGTAGTAGTAGTAGTAGTAGTAGTAGTAGTAGTAGTAGTAGTAGTAGTAATAGTAGTAACATGATCAAGAACAATAATAATAATAATAATAATAATAATAATAATAATAATAATAATAATAATAATAATAATAATAATAATAATAATAATAATAATAATAATAATAATAATAATAATAATAATAATAATAATAATAATAATAATAATAATAATAATAAGTGATGATATGTGATGATGGAGATGATGATGATGATGATGGTATGTGATGATGTAGATGATGGTGATGATGATATGTGATGATAATACGTGATGATAGAAATGATGATTATGAAGATGGAGATGATGATGATTATGTTAGTGTTGAATTCTTAATATCTATGGAACATTCATTCAGAATGCGACAAGACCTCTCCATGTGAAGTACAATCAGTCAAAGAGTGTCGGGTTAAGGTTGTGATCTATTACACCAACCAGTGACGAGGAGTGTCAGCACACGAACTTATTTCTTGCTCGCATGTCTAGTTCTGGTATTTCCTGAAGTTCTAGCGACAAGTCGACCATTCAAGTTTTTTACCTGCCCTTAGTAATTCTTTACGTAATACAAAAGTACGCTTGTTTTTTTTCGATTCTCATTGTATCGTATCTCTTATTTTCTTTAAAAAGTAATATATATATATATATATATATTGTTTTTTTTCTTTTTTGTATATATATGTATATATATATTTACATAAACCGACACAACAATATCACTCATAAATAAAATCAACGAACGCCAAACAACGTTTTATAGACATGTGATGGAAGGAGAGAAATTAGAACAATTTCTGACAACTGGAATGATCGAAGGAAAACGCAGGAGGGTACAACAGCGGGAAAAGGTTCTGGATAGACTAACAAAGTGGCTAAATAGACTAACAAAGTGGCTAAAAATAGACTAACAAAGTGGCTAAATAGACTAACAAAGTGGCTAAATATAAGACGATGTATTATGCGTTAAAGTCAACGAAGGATAGAGATACGCGCAATGTCAAGGTCGTCTACGCTAAAGACCAGAGCTTTGACTGAAGACCTTGATAACAGGGATAGCAGTGGCCTATTGATATGAGCTGTGTGGTCGCTTTTTTTTTGAACAGTTGACGGGTGCCGACACATCTGATAGTCAATGGTTCAAATCCCACAAAGTCAAGAAGTTTTTTTTTTTTCGGTCACTTTCAATCCGGTTATTCCAAACCACTGTATACAATAACAATAAAATTCTAGCCTTTCGAAATTTTTTTTAGGTCAGATCTATTCGGACTTCATGCAAATGTCCATGCGAAATGCGTTCGATGCCGATGTAGTTATTCAATATTTTTATAAAGAAATATTTCCTATCGATTGAACTCTACTCTTTATCATCTTATCATTGTACGTTTTATTTGAATGTGACAAATTTTTACACATTAAAAACTATCACTTGAGACAGATACAGATCTTTTACAACTTTTGAATCTCACTATTTCAATTTTTTTTTCTGCCAATATTTCAAGATTTCAAAGCAGTGGTACTAAAAATACCCATGCACAGTTTCTGGTTTTGTTGTTGAATTCCCTGATATTTTTGTACTAATAAAACTACATTACCCCCAAATTTTTCCGGTTTAATAATTTTCCGCGACAAATGGTCATTAAAGGAAATCTATATATTTATATATTTTATATATTGATAACTATTATCTTAAAGGATAAGAATGTTTAAACCAGCTATAATACTGTGTTTCAGAAAAAAAATAAGAAAATATTCGTTGTCTTAAATTATTTTAGTTGTTTTTTTTAACGCAGAAAGTTATGTTATTTTCGTCTTTAGTTCAGCCACAATTTCACTTGAAGAACAAAAAAAAGTTCTTAGTTTTGAATGCCTCATTCTATGCTGCCAAATCGATCAATTTATAATATATATATTTATATATACATATATACATAAGTATATTTCTATATATTATAGAATAATTGTTTTTAACTTTAAAAAAATACATGCATCCATTTCTAATTTTTTAGATGAAGAAATATAGAAATTTACATGAAAAAAAAAAAACCCAAGAGAGTCATTTAAAAGTAACAATAAGTGAAAGTACTGTAGAATCCCAAGTCTCGTGACCTAATTTACTCGTATGGCGTGAATCTGTTTTTCCTGCTTCCATGCTTTTTTTTGCAAATTTTGGCTACCTAAGTTCTTCTATATTTCTGGTTTTTATAAAATATTTTAAATTTTTGTGTAAATCCAATATCTTATTGTGCTCTGCAGCGTACTTTTAATAAAGTGTATGTTACGTTATGACTCATGCTTACGGCACGTAATAAAGTGTTTGTTACGTTATGACTCATGCTTACGGCACGTAATAAAGTGTTTGTTACGTTATGACTCATGCTTACGGTACGTAATAAAGTGTTTGTTACGTTATGACTCATGCTTACGGCACGTAATAAAGTGTTTGTTACGTTATGACTCATGCTTACGGTACGTAATAAAGTGTTTGTTACGTTATGACTCATGCTTACGGTACGTAATAAAGTGTTTGTTACGTTATGACTCATGCTTACGGTACGTAATAAAGTGTTTGTTACGTTACGCCTCATGCTTACGGCACGTAATAAAGTGTTTGTTACGTTATGACG
This sequence comes from Elysia crispata, assembly GCA_033675545.1. Lineage (NCBI taxonomy): Eukaryota > Metazoa > Mollusca > Gastropoda > Plakobranchidae > Elysia > Elysia crispata. The sequence goes on from JAWDGP010003459.1 coordinate 170,901, forward strand.
CATGCGTACGGTACGTAATAAAGTGTTTGTTACGTTATGACTCATGCATACGGCACGTAATAAAGTGTTTGTTACGTTATGACTCATGCTTACGGCACGTAATAAAGTGTTTGTTACGTTATGACTCATACTAATAAAGTGTCTTTCAAAAGGGGGGAGGGGAGGGAGAGGGGGTTATATCAAGCTTTGATGCTGCCAGAACCGACGCTATAGGTCCACTCTGGCGCTTTAGATAATTGCACCACAGTTGTTTTTGTTCAGGAAAATGGAGCATTTTTTTCACGACAAAAACTTTGAATCTCCAAAACGTGTATTATGCAAAGCCGAAAGTGAAAATGCAGTCTCCATAACTGTTTCATAGATAACTCATGCGGTCGAACATAATGCTGTAAAGAAACGGGTTAGAATTTATATAAAAACGTCTTGGTTCTTTGGAAATGAACTTTTTTTTTATTTTGTAAGACATAAATAGTTATTCCTGATATTAATGATTTTAATCTAAAGTACATACATTTCAAGATGAAAACAAAACCACAGCCTACTTAAAGGCCTCTTTAAAATCCCGCAGCTTGAGACCGTAAGCACAGGCTTGTATGCAGTATTTGAAATGAGGCTTTGGAATAGTATCAAACAATGGTTCTGTAATAAAGTTACAAATTTTCCAAAACCAAAACATGTTTAAATATCTATTCAATAAAGAATTATAACTTTGATCTTTTTAAAACAACCTGTCTTCTCATTTTACTTTAAGTAATTTTAAGAATATCTACCCTCAGTTTTCGTTAGTTTCAACAATGAAATATCTTTGAGATTATTTAAAACATTCACATAGATTTCATCACTTTTTTAATTTAAAACTGTTATTTTGGAATAAATTATAAATTATGTCAACGTAGAATCATCAAAGTCAAAGTATCTTGCAACTAATACAGAGTTAGCAGAAAAGTTGGAATATCTGCCAACTGACACATCACCAGCATGAAAGTTTGAATATCTGCCAACTGACACATCATCAGCATGAAAGTTTGAATATCTGCCAACTGACACAACATCAGCATGAAAGTTTGAATATCTGCCAACTGACACATCATCAGCATGAAAGTTTGAATATCTGCCAACTGACACAACATCAGCATGAAAGTTTGAATATCTGCCAACTGACACATCACCAGCATGAAAGTTTGAATATCTGCCAACTGACACATCACCAGCATGAAAGTTTGAATATCTGCCAACTGACACAACATCAGCATGAAAGTTTGAATATCTGCCAACTGACACAACATCAGCATGAAAGTTTGAATATCTGCCAATTTGAACATCACCAGCATGAAAGTGTGAATATCTGCCAACTGACACATCATCAGCATGAAAGTTTGAATATCTGCCAACTGACACAACATCAGCATGAAAGTTTGAATATCTGCCAACTGACACAACATCAGCATGAAAGTTTGAATATCTG
>JAWDGP010003460.1:2500-10000 GCA_033675545.1 Elysia crispata
ACCGAAATTCAGAATACGTCAGAGGCTTGGACAGGGAGAACTGGGTTCGTTCGTTTCTAAAGAAAAAACAAATTTTTTAGCAAAGCTCCCCTTGACAGCGCCTCAAATCCGGCTCTACTCTGGAAATCAGCAGATTCTGTACTTTCGTATCTAAAGATCGTCGTAAACTGTTATTATTGAGAAGATCGTCGTAAACTGTTATTAATGAGAAGATCGTCGTTAACTGTTATTAATGAGAAGATCGTCGTAAACTGTTATTATTGAGAAAATCGTCGTAAACTGTTATTATTGAGAAGATCGTCGAAAACTGTTATTATTGAGAAGATCGTCGTAAACTGTTATTGTTGAGAAGATCGTCGTAAACTGTTATTATTGAGAAAATCGTCGTAAACTGTTATTGTTGAGAAGATCGTCGTAAACTGTTATTGTTGAGAAGATCGTCGTAAACTGTTATTGTTGAGAAGATCGTCGTAAACTGTTATTGTTGAGAAGATCGTCGTAAACTGTTATTATTGAGAAGATCGTCGTAAACTGTTATTGTTGAGAAGATCGTCGTAAACTGTTATTATTGAGAAGATCGTCGTAAACTGTTATTGTTGAGAAGATCGTCGTAAACTGTTCTAATTGAGAAGGCTAGCAACACCGTCAACCATCTCCTGCAGGTGCACTGGCTGGAAGGACCGCCTAGCTTTCCGATTCTTTTATTTCAACCTTCGCGACAATGAATGTTCACAAGGATCTATTTGGTTTTCAAATAGTTTAGGATTTTTACAGTATTAGGTTACTTTTTCTCTATTCAATCTTTTCCGTTGCGGGTTTTCTCAAATTGCATCTTTAACTTAAACCAACGGTTACTGTAAAACGGCTTAAAATAGAAAGTCACCCGAAGGAAAGAGAGATAATCACGTACCGTTGCAGCAGAAGATATACGCTGTGCATCCTCTCCTCTTGCTGGACGCATATTCTCCATCTGTTCTCCCCGTGCACTCGTTCTCTGTTCGGTCAAGTCGACAAGATCATAATTTGAAAAAATTAGATGCGGAATTTAAATTCAATGAAGTGCATAAAGGATGTTGTTCCCCGCTTCCCCCCCCCCCCACCCCCCCTGACTAAATAATGAATTATATACGGCCTAACTAATCATGTTAGATTTTTAATATATCGATAACTTCTAAACATCCTCCCATTGATCTTTGGTTATTGTAAGAGAAGCTAAAGAAAGTTTCGAAGATAAAACGATGCTGATAAATTTGACCAGGTTACATTGGCCAAGCCGTGCACAGCTGTATGGGCAGTTACTAGCCATGCACAGCTGTGAAGGGAGAGTTACTAGCCGTGCTCAGCTGTGAGGGGAGAGTTACTAGCCGTGCTCAGCTGTGAGGGGAGAGTTACTACCCGTGCTCAGCTAAGAGGGAAGAGTTACTAGCCGTGCTCAGCTGTGAGGGGAGAGTTACTAGCCGTGCTCAGCTGTGAGGGGAGAGTTACTAGCCGTGCTCAGCTGTGAGGGGAGAGTTACTAGCCGTGCTCAGCTGTGAGGGGAGAGTTACTAGCCGTGCACAGCTCTGAGGGGAGAGTTACTAGCCGTGCTCAGCTGTGAGGGGAGAATTACTAGCCGTGCTCAGCTGTGAAGGGAGAGTTACTAGCCGTGCTCAGCTGTGAGGGGAGAGTTACTAGCCGTGCTCAGCTGTGAGGGGAGAGTTACTAGCCGTGCTCAGCTGTGAGGGGAGAGTTACTAGCCGTGCTCAGCTGTGAGGGGAGAGTTACTAGCCGTGCTCAGCTGAGAGGGAAGAATTCCTAGCCGTGCTCAGCTGTGAGGGGAGAGTTACTAACCGTGAGGGAAGAGTTACTAGCCGTGCTCAGCTGTGAGGGGAGAGTTACTAGCCGTGCTCAGCTGAGAGGGAAGAATTCCTAGCCGTGCTCAGCTGTGAGGGGAGAGTTACTAACCGTGAGGGAAGAGTTACTGACCGTGCTCAGCTGTGAGGGGAGAGTTACTGACCGTGCTCAGCTAAGAGGGAAGAATTACTAGCCGTGCACAGCTGTGAGGGGAGAGTTACTGACCGTGCACAGCTGTGAGAGAAGAGTTACTAGCCGTGCACAGCTGTGAAGGAAGAGTTACTGGCCCGTTAACTTAATTTGAAACCAAAGGGAACATTTATTGATACACGTATCTTTTTTGCTTAAACCTAACCCTAACGACTGTGTAAGCGCCCCCCCCCCCCCCCCGCCACTCCCCCTCGCCCCTCTCCCCTCGCCACGCCCCCCCTCTTTTAGCTCTGCCTCTTCTTCCTCCCCCCGTCTTCCTCCCTTTTCCCCCATGATATGAAGTATAACAGTTGTCTAATCATTTCCTTTGCTACCGAATCACTTGTGATTGCTTCAGAGTGCTTGGTGATTTTGCCCACTGTTTAATTAATTCCATGAACGTTGCTTCTCGTATCCTCAACTGATTGGTTGATGGTCTTTACTACCCATTCCAAGGAATTCTACCAAAGTATAGATTGATAGATTGATTAATGCCGTAGAAATTAATGCTGGTAAGGGCTTTTTCTTGTTTTAGAGGAAGAGGGGGGGGGGCGCTTGTCTTTAAAGATCTAGTACGATTATTCAAGCCTTAACCAAAATATTATGCAATACTTTTCTAAAAAAAATTCCTAGAAGAACAAAAACAAAGAAAAAAGAAAAAAAAAAGAATAAACAAGCGGATTCCAACAAAAGAAAGATGGTTTGATATGAATTTTACAAGCACAGGACTGGTAACACAAAATGTGGAATAAAAAGAATGTCATCTCTAACCTCTCTAAGTAAAGTGTTGCCTCGCACAGACATGCAGAAATCCACATTTCAATAAATTGTGTACTTCCACAGACATCAAGTTTGTGTATACACAGGCCAACCACTATGTCTTCTCTAACCTCACTGAGTGAAGTGTTGTCTAGTACAGACATGCAGAAATCCACATTTCAATAAATTGTGTACTTCCACAGACATCAAGTTTGTGTATACACAGGCCAACCACTATGTCTTCTCTAACCTCACTGAGTGAAGTGTTGTCCAGTACAGACATGCAGATATCCACATTTCAATAAATTGTGTACTTCCACAGACATCAAGTTTGTGTATACACAGGCCAACCACTATGTCTTCTCTAACCTCACTGAGTGAAGTGTTGTCTAGTACAGACATGCAGAAATCCACATTTCAATAAATTGTGTACTTCCACAGACATCAAGTTTGTGTATACACAGGCCAACCACTATGTCTTCTCTAACCTCACTGAGTGAAGAAACCGTTACCTGCGATGATCCTTGGTGGTGTTGAACAGAAAACTGAAAGATTTGAGAAAAAAATTTATATAAATTGGTTCAAAACAGAACAAATCTCAGTGGTCATTGGTATGATGTGTCTATCTCTGATGGTAGCGGTGAGGATGCTGGGGAGGAGGGTGCGGAGAGTGATGATGGTCATGATGATGACGGTGAAGATGAGGAGGGGGAGGATAGTGAAGATACTGATGAGGATTATAATGATATGATGATGATGATGATGATGATGATGATGATGATGGGGATGATGATGATTTTGATGATGGTGGTGATGATGATGATGATAGTGGTGGTGATGATGATGATGGTGATGATGTTGATGATTATGATGATGATAATGATGATGATCTTGATGATGATGATGACGATGATGATTCTGGTGATGATGATGGTAGTGATGATGATGGTGGTGATGATGATGAGGATGATAATGATGATGGTGATTATGGTGATGATGATGATGATGATGACGGTGGTGATGGTGATGATGATGATGATGATGACGGTGGTGATGGTTATGATGCTGGTGCTGATGATAATGCTGACGATGATAGTGGTGGTGATGATGATGATAGTGGTGGTGATGATGATGATGATGATGATGGTGATGATGGTGATGATGATGATGATAATGATGATGATAAGCTTGATGATGATGATGACGATGATGATTGTGGTGATGGTGATGGTAGTGATGATGATGATGGTGATGAGGATGATAATGATGATGGTGATTATAGTGATGATGATGATGATGATGATAATGATGATGACGGTGGTGATGATAACGATGATGGTTATGATGATGATGATGATGATGATGATGGTGATAATGATGCTGATGCTGATGCTGATGCTGATGATGATGATGATTATGATGATTATGATGATTATGATGATGATGGTGATAATGATGCTGATGATGATGATGATGATGATGATGATGATGATGATGATGATGATGATGATGATGATGATGATTATGATGATTATGATGATGATGATGATGATTATGATTATGATGATGATGATGATGATGATGATGATGATGATGATGATGATGATGATGATGATGATGATGATGATGATGATGATGATGATGATGATGATGATGATGATGATGATGATGATTATGATTATGATGATGATGCTGATGATGATGCTGATGATGATGATGATGATGATGATGATGATGATGATGATGATGATGAGGAGGAGGAGGAGGAGGAGGAGGATAGTGAAGATGATAATGTGGATGATATTTATGAATGTATATATTAAAATAAATACAAGAAAAGTCTAGATTGCTTACCATTTCTTACTATTATGTGTTATTCGATATACATATATATATAAAACGTTTTGAAATATTTTTGGATGCATTAAGTTTTTATTACACCTTCCGACAAATTTGTCAAAATCTTTTGAGATTTTTTTTTCAAAAATCGAGACAGGATTTTCCATAACAATTGATTTTTTCTACTCTTTGGCTACAGGTGTTTGGAAATCTACACATATTTTTTAATCCCACAAACTATATGTAGGGAGCTAGAATCTAAATCCAGACATAATTTTCTAAGGTCTTTAGACTTTTTATGCTTTTTTTGTGACAAATTTCTTCAATAGAATTGTCAAAAGCGCCATCGATATTATTGTTTACTTCGGCGCACTGTTTCTTAAGTCTCACTGTCTTGTCTATCAATCTATATCTCGAAAGATCTACAGTATGAATTCTATAACATAATATACTAGCTTGGACTGCCAAACTTCTAGCTTTCGTACTCTTCGCTCCTTTCTAAGGTTTTTTTTTTATACTAGTTACATATATCTTTGACAATTATTTTCAATTCTCAATACCCCCAGAAAACTCCCAAAACCGAACAGAAAAACAAACTTCTCACCTTCTTGTTTTGTCCGTCCTTGACCGATACACATGCGCCATGTTGCCGGGGCATCCTCGCAGTATGCCGGGTTGGACAAGGCAGGGATACACCTCCTGGTCCTGGTTCTCGTCTGCTCTCCTCGTGTGTTGCGGCGACACTCGCTCCAGCTGGTCCAGGCGCTGAGCGTGGATTTTTCTGGCGGGAAATCCCGATAATAAAGTAAACAGTCAGGCCCGATATTTGGTTCTACCGAATAATGAGATTGTTACTTCCGGCGGTCAAATGACGGGAAATGGTTTCACACAGAACTAGAACGACGTCCATCAGGTTGAACGTACGTATTCACAATCACTCTGAATTTAAAAAAAAAGAAAAAAAAAGAAAAAGAAAAACCGAAAACCAAAAACACTCAAACAGTGATTTATTTTTAAATTATGATAATGAAAGATGGCAGTTTGAGTGATCTCTCACGGCCTCAGTCCATAGCGGGGAGGCGCCGATTGCAGGCCGGAATTTAGTTAAAACTGTCTTAATTTCGCTATTTTTATGTATTAAGAAACTTGAAAAATTTTTTGGCTTAAATCTCAAGAGCAAGTTAAGCACGTAAGTAATAAATTATATAATTAAATTTTATACATAGGCCAGGCAAAAGTGCTGCTACGGTGCTCTTTTTTATGCTTGTTGTCATGGACAGGAAGTTTGTTGTGACCAAAACTAATATGTCAGACGACCCTAGCAACCCCTGAAACGAAAGGACAAAACAGTTGAAGTTTTTGCTCAGTCTGGACATCTGCGTGTCCTCATTACCCTGTGCAGACCAAGTTTTATGACAGGGCTGTAATACACAGGATGTCGCGCGCTATAACATACGGCACGCACCGTGTTGGCTTCTGGATCCGACGCGCGTCTCCTATTGCAAACGGAAGTAGACTGTCCTATCACGTGATGACTGGCAGTTAAGGAGCTGTCCGTTAACACACGGGTCTGGTGTGCGTTGACTCTAACAATCAGATCACGTGACCACTCACTGCACTGACATGTCTCCACCTGGACGCTGCTGCCAACACAGGTAACGTTAAGACACGTGACAATCAGACCACGTTACCACTCACTGCACTGACATGTCCCCACCTGCACGCTGCTACCAACACAGGTAACGTTACGACACGTGACAATCAGACCACGTAACCACTTACTGCACTGACATGTCTCTACCTGGACGCTGCTACCAACACAGGTAACGTTACGACACGTGACAATCAGACCACGTGACCACTCTCTGCACTGACATGTCCCCTCCTGCACGCTGCTACTAACACAGGTAACGTTACGGCACGTGACAATCAGACCACGTGACCACTCACTGCACTGACATGTCTCCTCCTGCACGCTGCTACCAACACAGGTAACGTTACGACACGTGACAATCAGAATGCGTAAACACTCACTGCACTGACATGTCTCCACCTGCACGCTGCTACCAACACAGGTAACGTTACGAAACGTGACAATCAGACCACGTACCCACTTACTGCACTGACATGTCTCCACCTGGACGCTGCTACCAACACAGGTAACGTTACGACACGTGACAATCAGACCACGTGACCACTCACTGCACTGACAGGTCCCCACCTGCACGTTGCTACCAACACAGGTAACGTTACGACACGTGACAATCAGACCACGTAACCACTCACTGCACTGACATGTCTCCACCTGCACGCTGCTACCAACACAGGTAACGTTACGACACGTGACAATCAGAATGCGTAAACACTTACTGCACTGACATGTCTCCAACTGCACGCTGCTACCAACACAGGTAACGTTACGACACGTGACAATCAGACCACGTGACCACTCACTGCACTGACATGTCTCCACCTGCACGCTGCTACCAACACAGGTAACGTTACGACACGTGACAATCAGACCACGTGACCACTCACTGCACTGACAGGTCCCCACCTGCACGCTGCTACCAACACAGGTAACGTTACGACACGTGACAATCAGACCACGTGACCACTCACTGCACTGACATGTCTCCACCTGCACGCTGCTACCAACACAGGTAACGTTACGACACGTGACAATCAGAATGCGTAAACACTTACTGCACTGACATGTCTCCAACTGCACGCTGCTACCAACACAGGTAACGTTACGACACGTCCCAGTCAGAGAGATGCACGGCCTGATGCGAGAGCGAATCATGAGGCCGTTTGTGTGGAGCTCACACGGCTGCCAGGGGTACCAGCTCCCCCACTGTGGTGGGTCTAGATGTGTCC
>JAWDGP010003460.1:15000-34042 GCA_033675545.1 Elysia crispata
TCTCTTCCCTATTCTCTTTTCTCTCTCTCTCTCTCTCTCTCTCTCTCTCTCTCTCTCTCTCTCTGTCTTTCTCTCTCTCTCCTTCTAATTTTCTCTTTCTCAATTTTTCTCTCTCTCTCACTTTCTAAGTTTCTATCTTTCTCTCTTTCTTTCCGCCTTTCTAAGTTTCTCTCTTTCTCTCTCTCTCTTCCTCACTTTTTCTCTTTCTCTCTCTCTCACTCTCTCTCTCTTTCTCACTTTCTCTCTCTCGCTCTCTTTTTCTCACTTTCTCTCTCTCTCTCTCTCTCTCTCTCTCTCTCTCTCTCTCTCTTTCTCTCCGTCTCTTACCACAGTAACATCTCCTCTCCTCCAGCAGGTTAGTTGTGTCACATTCTGGACCTCCCCGGCAGTAACGCAATATTTCCCTCGTGGGAGGAATTGGGTGACAGTGACGTCGCCGAGTCGACTTAAGAGGGTTTCCTGTACACTCCTCCCACGACGTCCAGCCACTAAACACGCGAGCGACACGGGGGGGGGGGCGCGAGTCTGGGGTAGAGAGACACAAACAGATAATTGTTGGACAATGACGAGTCGACTTGAGAGGGTTTCCTGTACATTCCTCCCACGACGTCCAGTGAGAGACAGACAGTGAGACAGAGAGACAGACAGTTGGGTGACAGTGACGTCACCGAGTCGACTTGAGAGGGTTTACAGTACATTCCTCCCATAAAGTCCACCCACTCAACACGCGAGGGACAGACAGAGAGAGACAGACAGAGAGACAGACAAATGGGTGACATTGACGTCACCGAGTCGACTTGAGAGGGTCTCCAGTACACTCCTCCTGCGACGTCCAGCCACTCAACACGCGAGGGACTGGGGGGAGGGGAGGAGGGAGAGAGACAGAGAGAGAGAGAAAGAAAGAGAGTGAGAGAGAGAGAGAAAGAGAGTGAGAGAGATACAGAGCGAGATACAGAGAGAAACAGATACAGAGACAGAGAAATGGGTGACATTGACGTCACCGAGTCGACTTGAGGGAATCTCCAGAGCACGCCTCCCACGACGTCCAGCCACTCAACACGCGAGGGACTGGGGGGGAGGGGAGGGAGAGCGAGATAGAGAGAGAGAGAGAGAGAGAGAGAGAGAGAGAGAGAGAGAGAGAGAGAGAGAGAGTTGGGTGACAGTGACGTCGGCGAGTCGACTTGAGAGGGTCTCTAGTTCACTCCTCCCACGACGTCCAGCCACTCAACACGAGAGGGACTGGAGGAGGGGAGAGAGTAGGAGGAAGAGAGAGAGAGAGACCCGAAAACTAGCATGCTTTTAAGCATAAAAATATCTGAGGCCTTGTAACTAGCATGCTTTTAAGCATAAAAATATCTGAGGCCTTGTATCACTTTGAACTAAGCCCCCGTCGGGCAGGATAACTTGACGAGCTGAAGGCCTGAAATTTCGCCTCCGATGTTAAAAGGATCGAACCCTGAAAGAATGTCCTTGCGGCTATGAAAGCAGAAGTTCTAATCCACCATACACGCTAGCTCTGCTTTATGACGAAAGCTGTTAGGTTATGTTTCTTGAGAGGATTTCAACGCAGTCAGATTTTTGTGTGCGTTTGTGTGTTAGTTTTTGCTGATTTAAAATTTTAAAGGAAAAGAATTAACACGTAATAAAATTTAAGATTATCAAACAAGTTTTGCACTTTCTCTGCCAATTCATCGTAAAAGAGTAACAACAACCCTCCCCCCCCCCCCCACCAAAAAAAAAAAAAAAGGTTTGTACTGTCTTTGTGCAGATCTATTCATATCACTAAAGGTTTGCAGAACCAAAGACCAAGTATGCGTTGTCGAAACAAGATTTACCTTTATCACAAGGTTTGTTCCAAGAGCAAGGTTCACAAGTACTACAGCAAGCTAGGCACTTACCACAGCAAGATTTACGCATATTGCAACTAACTGCAATAATATTTACATATATTAACAGCAACATTTGCACACATAGCAAGATTAACAATTACCGCAACAGGCTAAATTAAATCACTTTTTCAAAGATAACCATAGGGTTTTGCAACAAGATTTACACTTCCCACAGCAGGTTTTGCACACATATTACAAAAAGGGTTGCTCTTAAAAAAAAGAGGTTTGCAAATACGGCAAGATTTACAATTACAAAAACCGGCTAGGCTTTGATCATACATTATTGCAACGAGATTTTCACCTACCATAACATGTATTTTTTATCACAGTTTCCAAGTATGCAAGTACGATTTCTTCAAAGAGAGACCAATGGAGGAAAAGAACAAGATAGATTTCATCTAGCTTAAACAGTAAGCAGATATTTTTCTACCTCGACATGCAAGAAAGTCTTAGTGGTAATTATGATAGAAATCATAATAATAATGATAATAATAATAATAATAATAATAATAATAATAATAATAATAATAATAATAATAATAATAATAATAATAATAATAATAATAGTAATAATAATAATAATAATAATAATAATAATAATAATAATAATAATAATAATAATAATAATAATAATAATAATAATAGTAATAATAATAATAATAATAATAATAATAATAATAATAATTATAATAATAATTATAATAAAAATATTTATTATAATAATAATAATGATGATGATGAGGATGTTGATGTTTATGGTGAATTGTTTTAAAGTAGAAATCACCTTAAAAAGTTGTACTCAATAATAATCCTTAAAAAACTTTCCAGCAATATTAATATGATATTTGTTCGTTCAAACAGAATCAGAGTTTTAGTTCCTTTATGGAAATTTATCTTGAAACAACAGAGCGAAAGTGCTTGGTCCGACTGCCAGATAACTTTCATGGTGGATGCGTAGCTACATCATCTGGCACCACGCCAGTTCAGCGGATTTGTTTCTAAAAATAGCGTTAGTGGAACTTCCCAGTTCTCTGAAAAGCTTTGTTGTTTATGTAATTTCCTCGTTGCTGTGAGTCACCTGGTCTGGCATCCTTTGCCCTCCCCACACGGTTTCCCAGTGTCACGGTCAAGCAGTCCTTCATTATTGTTGCAAGTTGACCACTCTGTCCAAGGTCCCCAGCGGGCAGGAGCTGGCACGGAAAACAAGGCAGTGGTATTGGCGTTCAATAAGATAGAGCTAAAAAAACAAACGATAATGATATTAACGATAATAACACAAACAACAACAACAATAATAATAATATTAAAAATAATAATAATAATAATAATAATAATAATAATAATAATAATAATAATAATAATAATAATAATAATAATAATAATAATAATAATAATAATAATAATAATAATAATAATAATAATAATAATAAGTAAAATTATATCTTCATGTTAAACAATTAAAAAAAACTTCTTCTGAAAATTTGATACAAGCGCGGTTTTCTACCTAGTCGTGTAATTGTGTGCAATGTTCTCATTAAGGAATATATGGAAGAGGATAAGGGTGTTATGAATGGCGGTTGTTACTGTTGTAACCACAATATGGTATTTGCTATGTTCACTCCTTCACTTGAAGATCTTGTAATGAGAAGTGACAACAGGAAAACAAGAGCTTTAAATGCACCTCTGTCTGTCTCTCTCTCTATCTCTCTCTGTGTCTCTTTCCGTCTCTCCCTCTCTTCCCTCCTCTCTCTCTGTCTCTGTCTCTGTCAGTCTCTCCCTCTATTCCCCTCTCTCTCTGTCTCTGTCTCTCTCTCTATTTCTCTATCTCTTCCCCCCTCTCCCTGTGTGTCTCTCTGTGTCTCTCCCTCTCTTCCTCCCTCTCTCTGTCTCTGTCTATGTCTGTCTGTCTCTCTCTTCCCCTCCCTTCTCTCTCTCTCTCTCTCTCTCTCTCTCTCTCTCTCTCTCTTCCCCACCCCCCTCTCTCTCACCCACACCTTTTTCCAATAAATGTAATACTACATATTTTATCCATAGATATAGTACTGCCCTCACCACAACAAGGTTCCATATAACAGGAAGTGCGTGACGTTCTGTCGCCGGCGCATGCGTCTCCACACGTACCGTATTGGCACGTCCGGTTCCTTGGAAACAGTTACAGTAAAGAATGATAAAATAAGTAAAAAGATAGGTTCATTGAACTTTCGCGTAATACAAAAGTTACGTGATTCCCCGTTTAAAAATAGAAAATATTCGCAGTAGCACTGGAAAAGTAAAAATGAAATCTACTAATATTATCTACTTTCACAATCTATTTTTTAGATTCTTTTACACGATTGTTTCAAAGCTGTAAATTTTCGCTATAAGAGCATGAAAGTGCACACTGTCGTGATATTTCTTAGCCGCGCATTTTTTTAAATTCTTTAAATCTAAAAAAAAACAATCTGCAAATAGATTTGGATTTTACCAAATTAGTTAACTATTCCTATTTAGAAGTGGAAACCAATCTATAACAGATACTCTAAGATGGTCAAATCAAATTACTGGTGTTGAAGCTGGATCAATGAACTGATGGTTCAATAAAGAATGATTGGTTGAACGAATGAAGAGCGTTACAAGCCCAGTCCACCACTAATGTCATCTGAGGACTCTTGCGTCTGCCCTAAATGTTTTATCTTATTCAGTGCTTCTTTGTTTGATATAGCTCTTCCACAACACGGTGATCTCAAAACTTCTTTTGCAAATAAAACATAAGCCCCCGTCAGGCAGTCCAGAACTGGAAAGGCGAGACCTTATGTTTACCTACCGAGATTGTGGGGCACGAACCAGCTATGAACATCAGTGCGGATAATTCTCAGGGCAGACATTCTAACCCTACAGCCACCAGAGGTCCTTTATTCAATACTTGAAGGACAATTCAGTATCCGAACCAGCTATGAACATCAGTGCGGATAATTCTCAGGGCAGACATTCTAACCCTACAGCCACCAGAGGTCCCTTATTCAATACTTGAAGGACAATTCAGTATCCGTACCACCTATGAACATCAGTGCGGATAATTCTCAGGGCAGACATTCTAACCCTACAGTCACCAGAGGTCCTTTATTCAATACTTGAAGGACAATTCAGTATCCGTACCGACCCAAGCAAAGGGAAATCAGCAGTAAAATCTTTTTTAAAAATGTCTACTTAAGGAAAAATTGTCTATAATTATCTCGCTGTGTAGCTGTTTAGCAGAAGAAGGTTGGAAGAGATTGTAGAAAGTACAGGTGACACGGTCTGAGGCCATAACCGCAATGATGTTTACTTCAGAGAAATAGTTGGTTTCCTGCTACTTCAGACATTCCTGGCTCAGGATCTCAAGGAGCTGTGGAGGGGTGATATCACACATTGCACTAAGGCTTTTCTTTTCGAGTAGACTAGAGTTGTCCAAACTTTTGGCAAAGAGGGCCAGATTTGGTGACATGAGAATGAAAGAGGGCCAGATTTGGTGACATGACAATGAAAGAGGGCCAGATTTGGTGACATGAGAATGAAAGAGGGCCAGATTTGGTGACATGAGAATAAAAGAGGGCCAGATTTGGTGACATGAGAATGAAAGAGGGCCAGATTTGATGACATGAGAATGAAAGAGGGCCAGATTTGGTGACATGACAATGCGTGGCGGACCGACCATTTAGCACGTCATTTTTTTTTTTTAACCATCAACATTTAATTATTATTGATTTTATGCTAGAGGCTCTGGGGCCAGTATAGATTTGACCACTGACCGCATTAAGTACGAGAGCCGGACTCTGGACATGACTGGAGTAGGGTAAACAAAAGGTTAGAGTTGAACTTCCGGGTCGAGTTTACCTGTTCTTGATACCTGCGCCATTTCCGCAAGGCCTCCCAGTGTCAAGGTCATACTGTCCGGTGTCCGAGGAACATCTACCCCAGGCTGACCACTCGCCCCAGCTCGAGCTGGCTGCAGGAAGGACAGAAATCCGCGTGAGATGTACATTGGGGAGACAGGGATAAGGGATTTTTTGCGGACTGTTTTCCCTTGGTTAACAAGCCTGCCTCTCTCTCCCCCCCCTCTCTCTCTCTCTCTCTCTCTCTGTATCTCTCTCTGTATCTCTCTCTCTGTATTTCTCTCTCTTTGACTCTCTCTCTGTTTGTCTCCCTCTCTCTCTCTGTCTATCTCTCTCTGTCGGTCTCTCTGTCTGTCTCTCTCTGTCTGTCTCTCTCTGTCTTTCTCTCTCTGTCTATCTCTCTCTCTATCCGTCTCTCTCTCAGTTTATCTCTCTGTCTGTATGTCTCTCTCTCTGTTTCTCTCTGTATGTCTCTCTCTCTGTCTATCTCTCTCTCTGTCTCTCTCTGTCTCTGTCTCTCTGTCTGTCTCTCTCTCTGTCTCTTTGTCTGTCTCTCTCTCTCTGTCTAACGATTTTGAACTGCCTCAGTCTAGGTCCCTGAATATTAAGCCGCAAGCAGGTCAACTTCGTGGATAATTATAACAGGAAGATTTGTGTTTTATTTGCTATAGGGGAACAGCAAAAGACCTGTGAGTGATGGTAACATGGTGGATTTAGCAAGGTAGTTGAGCAGGATTGGGTATGATAAATTGAGTCGCTAGAAGGCTGTGTAATCAAATTATCATCCTGATAGGATCCGTAGATAGTTTGAACTGTTTTACGCTTCTCACTGCTAATCTTCCTTGTCTGTCTGTCTATTTGTCTGTCTCTACTCTCTCTATCTCTCTATATATCTATCTATCCATCTCACTTTCTCTCTCACTTTTTTTCTCTCTCTATCGACTTTCTCTCTCTCACTTTTTTTCTCACCCTCTCTCTCTCTCTCTCACTTTTTCTCTCTCTCCACATTTTTTCTCTCACTCTCTCTCTCACTTTTTCTCTCTCTCCACACTTTTTCTCTCACTCTCTCTCTCACTCTTTTTTCTCTCTCTCACTCTCTCTGTCTCACTCTTTTTCTCTCTCGCTTCTGTCCCATGTTCGTCCCTCTCAGTTTTCTCTGGACGTACTGCAACATTCCTCAGTGTCCATATTGGAGCCTTCACAAGGATCCGAACACCACGGTCCACTTGACCGCTGGTCAGCGATACAGCTCCTGTATCGGACCTTGTAACGTCGAGATTGACCATGATCACTACCACACGGTGACCACTCAAACCAGCTTGACCACTCCCTTTTCACTGAGGATGTGGAAAACAAAGAGATAGAGTAATCCGAAAGGCTGGAGTAAAATTTGTCAGCTGCAGTCAAACAACCGAAAATTGTGATGTGAAAGAAACATGAAGAGAGAGTAAAGAAAACAGGTATAATTTATCCACTTAAGTTACACTCAAGAACAATTGCGCTGAGGAGAACAAAGAAAGAGGGTAAAGAAAGCGGCTAAAATTTATCCAATATAGCAACACACTGAATATTGCGATGTGCAAAAGATTACACAGTCAAATAACAAAACTTTCTTGCTGGATTTGAATATCGAAGGAAAACCAAAACGGCGTTAAGAAGGAAAAAAGTTCATGTTACAGCGAAAGTTCATGTAACAACAAAAGTTCATGTCGTAAAAAAGTTCATGTTATAATAAAAGTTCGTTAAAATAAAAGTTCATGTTACAACAAATGTTCGACGTTCATGTTATTTAAAAAAAGTTCATGGTATAACAAAAGTTCATGTTATAAAAAAAAGTCTATGTTATAACAAAAGTTCATGTTAAAACAAAAGATCACTTTCTAACAAAAGCTGATATTTTACCACAAGCCGGACACACGTCACATCTCTGCGTGCCGGTTCGCGGGCCTTGGCAACGTCTGCTCTGACATGTAGGCGAGCGCCATTTTGTCCGGTCAGACGCACACATCCGCTTCCGTTTCTGTAGACCGGCGTCAGAGCACTCTCCCCAGTCGCTCCATGTTGACCACACGGGGTCCTCTGACGTCAGAGACAAGGTCATGCTATATGATGTCTATGTTTAAATTAAGAAATACTATGGCTTTTAATGCCAATTTTGGAATATTGCGCTTTGTTCTGAGAAGATTGGGCTACTAAAATTAATAATGATTTCTATTGGGTCTGTTGTATGAATAAGAGTTACGTATCCAGATTAAGTGTTACTAGATTGGTCTCGCTTTTATGTTGTCCTCCATTTATTAAAAAGATATTAACATGTATCTAAAAAGATCATCATTTTTCGAAAACTCTATGAACTTATTTATTCCTTAACAAAAACTAAAACATTTTTAAAAAATTGAACCGATGTAGAATTCGTTTGATACCAATGTTCATCATTTCATTGGCTATTTTGGCTCCTTTTTCTCCATTACATCCTCATTCCAGTGGGATTTCTGTCGGATTAGCCGTCACAATATTTAAGTAGTAGCCAAGAAGGGAGGAGATAACCCCCATAAGTTCTCCCGGACTAAACTCTGCTCAGTGAAACTCAGGCCCTGGACAATCATAATAGTCTAATGTGGAAGATAGAATACCTGGCTCACTCAGTCTTGCCATGCCTCTCTGTCTGTCTGTCCAGGTTCTCCCGGACTAAACTCTGCTCAGTGAAACTCAGGCCCTGGACAATCATAATAGTCTAATGTGGAAGATAGAATACCTGGCTCACTCAGTCTTGCCATGCCTCTCTGTCTGTCTGTCCAGGTTCTCCCGGACTAAACTCTGCTCAGTGAAACTCAGGCCCTGGACAATCATAATAGTCTAATGTGGAAGATAGAATACCTGGCTCACTCAGTCTTGCCGTGCCTCTCTGTCTGTCTGTCTCTGCCTCTATTTGTCTGTCTGTCTGTGTGTGTGTGTGTCTCTCTCTCTCTCTATCTATCTATCTATCTATCTCTCTCTCTCTCTGCCTTTCCCCTCCCGTAAAAAGAAATATTTACCTTCTTTCCGGGTCAAATTTTAAAAACGTCAACCAAACGTAAAATTCTTAAGGCCTTTAAGCATGGCTTCATCTAGAATTATTTTTTTCACCAGACTCATAACCATGCCTCCTCATTTGAAAGTCCGCCCTCCCACTCCGTCACCCCTCACTCCTCCACACCTATTGCCCCCGTATCCTGAATGAATATCCGTAGTTTTTTGGAAGTCAAATTTGCAGAAAATCAAAACGAAAGTAAAACTAACTTGACGCCGCTTACCACAGCAAGGTTTCATCTGGCAGGCGATGCTTTGCTCGTTGTCACCCACGCAGTTCCGCTGGCAGCTTCCCCGGCGGCAACTCCGAGATCTACCGGATGTGACGTAAAGTCAAGAGCTTAAAAAATGTGCTGATAGAAACCATCCACAAGCAGATTCAAAACTGGAATTTACCGAATGGTTTGTTTCTATTCCACTCCATTATCTCGCGTTTGATGATGTGTGTTTGGAAAGAAGGAAGTGGTATACATTGTCATGTTTTTAGCTTTGTGCTTCATTAAGACTGAATATAGCTTTTCTTTTCTTTTAGTATATAATTTCCAACCATATATGAAAAATTTTAAGTGACTAAGGACAATTTCTGTGCTCCTGGAATTAAAAAAAATACTATACTTTTATGAAGAGACTCTTCCGTTGGCCATAAATCCATATGCATATGAATTCATACATCTTTTGGGGCCAACACAAATGTCCAGTCACCTTTTCATTTGTCCACTTTGATCTCCACACGGTTGTTTGGTGTCATTGTCCAAGCGACCGAAGCGGTCCTCACAGGCTGACCAGTGGCTCCACGGGTTCCACATAGATTCAGCTGTCAAACAACAGATAGAATGTGATTTCTAAAAATTGCGGATACTCTACTTATAAAAAAGAGATGTTTGCAATCAAAATAAATTGTCAAATCAATCAAAAATAATAAAGAAAAATTCACAGGGAGGTTTGGACAAACCCACACTATTTTTGTACCGGTCCTTTGAGTGAATGTCTAGAAATGAGAATATTTATGGATTTGAATGATAAGGAGGTGAATATTCAGAAATACGAATGTCTAGGAACGGATGTTTCTTGGGATTTCAATAATTAGGAATGTGAATATTCAAAGATGTGAATACTCTGAAATTTAAATTTTCATGAATGATATCAAATAAATGATCAGGTCAAAAGAATTCGAAGGTGTTAAGTATGTTTCTACATACCTGCAAAATTGTGCCGTAGTTGGCTACACCCTAACCCTAACCCTCACCCTAACCATATATATATGTATATATATGTGTGTGTGTACGTGTGGTGAGTCCGTATTCAGGTCGACAGCTGGTGAGGGCATCCTGCAACCCAGGATGAGACAAAAATTATTGTCATGTTAAGGTCAAATTAAAGCAAAAAAAAAAACGGGTGGGAATATAGATTTTATGTGTATGAAGGTAGTGAGTGTGTTGTGAGTGTGTTGTGTGTGTGTGGGGGGATGGAGGGGGGTTTGAAAGGAAAATATTGATGATGGCAGCTTGCGATTAGGATTTGTTTGGTAATGACGGTCAGATTTTGTTGTTAGAGTTTTTAAAACGAAGTAATTTATGCTTTTAATTATATGAGGATAAATTGTAAAATCATATAACTATGGTGCTACTACTACTACTACTACTACTACTACTACTACTACTACTACTACTACTACTACTACTACTACTACTACTACTACTACTACTACTACTACTACTACTACTACTACTACTATTACTACTATCAATATTACTACCACTCTTCAAACTACAGTTGCATTTATACTATAACCACCATATTTTGTATACATTATCTTCTAAGAGTGAATTTTTCAATACCCCTGCCCGTTGAAGTTGTTAGTCTTTTTTCTGGTGGATGTTCTTGATGCTTTAGTTGTTTTTATTTTTGCTGTTTTTCTCGTTTTCCCCAGTAGATCAGCTGTTCCTGATGGCTCTGTTGTCGTTGTGGTAGCTGTAGATAGATTTGACGTGATCGTCGAGGTGTTGGCTGTAGATAAACTTGACGTGATCGTCGAGGTGTCGGCTGTAAATAAACTTGACGTGATCGTCGAGGTGTCGGCTGTAGATAAACTTGATGTGATCGTCGAGGTGTCGGCTGTAGATAAACTTGACGTGATTCTCGCGGTGTCGGCTGTAGATAAACTTGACGTGATCGTTGAGGTCTCGGCTGTAGATAAACTTGACGTGATTGTCGAAGTGCCATTAGTGGGTGGACTTGACGTGGTCATGTTTGTCTCCGGTGTCGACTTGTCATCTGTCGAAACATGAAGTTATGTTTTATATGTGATGCCTCGTTTATTGACTTATAAAGAACAAAAGCAGAAACACACGTAGAAGTGACAGCTTATTCTTCAGGTCCACACTCTGACCGTCACGAGGTCTTCTTAAAAGGAGATTTAAATAGTTCGCACAGAGATACCGAGCAGTAGAAGTGTAAGTGTATATGCTACAAAAACCCGCTGACTAATACATGGAGACTTTTGTCAGGGTCATAGTAATGAAACAATATATCGTTTTGTTTTTCTCTCTTAACTGAACTAGTTATCTTTGTTTTTTAAAAAGACAGTGAACTAATTTCATATAAAAAAGAGACAAATCTATTAATAGATTTTTTAAGATTCAATTTTATAAAGGCTTAATTAAATGGGCGGCTGGAAATTCCCGTAAAGCACCGCACCTTGGGGCACTTTTTTGCGGGAGATCAGTGCCTTCTAATAAGCCTCTCGTATTATTAGAATACGTATTATTATCTCGTATTATTAACTTACAATATCTTGGGAAAAACCCAACAGAGTTTCTCAAGTTTCCACAACGAGGTTTGTTCGAAACAGCCAAGGAGGTAAATTAAGAGCTCGCTCTATAAGATACGAGGTCCATTTCATATTATTATTTATTCGAATTGAGGCCCATGCTTTCAAATCTTTCTTGGTCCTAATTTTTGACAAATTCTTATTTAACTTTTAATTCATCTTCTTTTTTACCGCATGAATTTTAAAAGTTGAAAAACACAAAATTAAAGAAAAAAACACACAAAGTGGATCTCTGGAAATATGAAAGTAAACAACCATGCGGACTCATGGTAAGGAAACAATAAGGGGATATTCACACACAATTTTTTTCAAAAAAGTTTGTAAAATAGATATAATGCGTTAATTGGTAACTACATGAATGAATAGAGGATTTAAATTGAGTCTAAAAAAAATAAAATAAAAGATCATGGACAAAGGAGAGAGAGGGAAGGGGAGAAAGAGAAAGAGAGAGAAAGAGAGAGAGAGAGAGAGAGAGAAAGAGAGATAAAGAGAGAAGAAAAAAAGAGAAATAGAGAGAAAGTTAGAGAGAGAGAGAGAAAAAGAGAGAGAGAAGAGAAAGAGAGAAGAGATAGAGGACAGAGAGAGAGAAGAGAGAGAGAGAAGTGAGAGAGAGAGACAGACAGACAGAGAGAGAGAGAGGAGAGAAAAAGAGAGATAGAGAGAGAAAGAAAGAGAGAGCGAGAAGAGAGAGAGAAAAGAGAAAGAGAGAAGAGAGAGAGAAGAGAGAGAGAAGAGGGAGAAGAGAGAGAGAGAAGAGAGAGAAGAGAGAAGAGAGAGAAGAGAGAAAGAGAGAAGAGAGAGAGAAGAGAGAGAGAGAAGAGAACAACAGAGAGAGACAGAGAGAAGAAGATACACTGATCCTCTATCACCTCAATCAACATTTGATAAACAGTTAGGAATCCTAGCTAATTTCTTGGATAGTTTTCAATTGATAGATTGTAGTTCTGGTAAGCACTGATTCAGAATCAAAGCTAATTTCATGGATAGTTTTTAATAGATAGATTGTAGCTCTGGTCAGCATTTATTCAGAATCATAGCTAATTTCATGGATAGTTTTCAATAGATAGTTTGTAGTTCTGGTCAGAATTGAATCCTTTTGCTCAGAAAAACACACAAAAAGTCAACTAGATATAAGAAATCAGTTTAAAAACAAACAAAAACCAACGGATTTGTTCAGCCAGTACTTGGTGGCGAATATTTCCCAACTGATTTGCATGTATGGCCCACCCAAAGAGTACCACTGAGGACTTCTGTGTGGTTCGCTGTGGCCACCACTGATTTGTGGACGTGTTGGCCAAGCATGATGCCCGTAGCATATAGAAACAGCGAGACAGTGACCTAGGCTAAACTTTGGACAAAATCTTTTCTCAGCGTTTCCTGGCAAAACTGAAACAACTTTGGTTTAAAAAGAATATTTTCTCGTTGTAGAGATAAGAAATGTTTAAATCGTTGAAAGGATCAACTTATATAATTTTTATATTCATTGATTTAGATAGTTTTCTATTGCATTCCAAGCAACTTGCGTAGCCGCTGACTCATGAATGCTGAAGATGTAGTTCTTGACAGGTTGTGTTACCATAGAACCCCTGTAACAGCTGACATATGAATGATGTTGATGTAGTTCTTGACAGGTTGTGTTACCATAGAACCCCTGTAACAGCTGACATATGAATGATGTTGATGTAGTTCTTGACAGGTTGTGTTACCATCGAACTCCTGGAGCTGCCGACATATGAATGTTTATGATGATGCAGTTCTTGACAGGTTGTGATTCTATAGAACCTCTGTAAGTGCCGCCACTATGACCAGCCAATCAGTTTGCACCGCTTGGACCAGGCATGTTTCTGTAAGGCCCAGACGGCTCGGGGTGTCCTGTGAAGGAGACGCCTGCTCTCACCCGACTGTAGATGTTTGGGGGCTCCCGGTGACCTTGCGATGACGTCACGTGGTACTCCACATCATCCAGAGTATCATAGTGGTCCGTCTCAGACGGAGGGTAGTACGGAGCACGCACTGTGCTGGATAGAGTCGATACACCATAGCTCCTCTCGAGCTGTCTTGACCCTGCGGAGATTCCGGGGAAAGCAAACGACGAGTCGCCGTTGGTTGGCGTGGGAAGTGGGATCAGATAGTCGTCTGGGAGATTTTCATTGGCTGCGACATGTGGGATGTGTCTGACACGTGGCATGGCGTGCTGGGGTCCTGATCCAGGAGATGTGTTGTTCGGTCCATGAAGAGAATCCACAAAAGCCTGGGTGTCCAGCGGAATCAGGTAGTCAGGAGGGGGGTATTCATGTGGCAAGTCTCTCGCAGGTGACATGGCAGGACGGAGGGTCTGGGCATCATGCTGCCGGGATCCAGCGGACACGTTGGTTGAGCTCTGAAGCGAGTCTATAATCGATGCCGTGTCCAGCGGAATCAGGTAGTCAGGAGGGGGGTATCCATGTGGCAAGTCTCCAGCAGGTGACATGGCAGGACGGGGGGCCCGCGCATCATGCTGCCGGGATCCAGCGGACAAGTTGGTTGAGCTCTGAAGCGAGTCTATAATCGATGCCGTGTCCAGCGGAATCAGGTCGGGCTCGTTTATCCGGTTCTTGTCTCTCGATTCTATAACATTGAGAATAATCGGGTAAAAATTGTATGATAATCCTTTAATACGGGTAAGTAATGTGTGATCAGAATAAAATTAACCCGATTCAGGATATTTGTTCCTCTGTTTGGCTTAAAGGTATCCGAATTTAGATGCTAAGAACATTTTTTTCCTTCCACATGAATACACACAACCGGACTATACATTACCTCAATCTTCATAAACGCAATATCTTAGTTTTAAGATATAATCACATTTTCTTTCCGTGCTGCAAAAAATAAAATTATAAAAAAGTTTAGAATTTTCACGACAATTCATTCTACACAGGTAGCATAGAAAGATGATGCCCTAAAATCCTTTCTTAACTATAGCGATTGATTACATTATTTTAGGTCCAATCTTCCTCGAAAATCCAGATCAAATAATCTCTCTCTCTCTCTCTCTCTCTCTCTCTCTCTCTCTCTCTCTCTGTATATATATATATATATATATATATATATATATATATATATACATTATGAAGACAGAAGTTTTACTACCCTAACATTTAGATCTAGGCGAGGCGAGGGGTGTGCGGAAAAATCTGTAAATCGATGGTTATCATCCCACAATGGCAAGCATTTTTTTTTATCATTTTCACTTAAAGCTTTATCCTAACCACTGCTGAATTCTACCTAAAACTCTAACTCTTATAATTCTTACCTCATCTTTTAATTACTGAAACCAACCTAGAACCTGACAGCACAATTTGTTTGTTTGAGTGTGTGAGTGTGTGTGTGTGTGTGTTTGTGTTATTAACCGGAAACCAGATGCATCACGGTATATCTGGCTCCTTGGAGACCAGAGTCTCTGAGACAGTTGGCGAGAATCCTACCTGTCGAAGCTTTGGCTTCTGCCGATTTCCTCCCGGTTCTCTTTCTCGCGCAGAAAACAACGAGGAGGACGGCGATAAGAGCGATGATGACCACAGCAGCCGCACCGGCGATAATAACGATGATGATCATCGAGTCGTCATCGCGCTCTGCCTGGTCGTCGACTGAAAAACACGGAGCAGCGAAGTGAAACTAACAAATTCATTAACGAAACAAACATATACAAATCCTTAGATTTTTAAAATTCAATAAATGTATTGGCTTTTTGTGATCACATGTCGGCACTTTGTTTAATCTTAAATCCGCTAAGTTTTCTGTAGAGTTTTCCAGAGATATGGTAGATCTCCTTGAGGCTATAGATATAGCGCTGGTTTAATGGGATCAAACTTTACAGCTCAGATATCCCAGCCAGTGGTCGAACTCAGGACTTCACACAGTCAGTGGAACGCTCTGACCAACTGGACTATCACACTGGCAGTGGAGCGCTCTGACCAACTGGACTATCACACTGACAGTGGAAAACTCTGACTAACTGGATTATCACACTGGCAGTGGAAAGCTCTGACTAACAGGACTTCACACAGTCAGTGGAACGCTCTGACCAACTGGACGATCACACTGGCAGTGGAACGCCTTGATCTATCTGACTATCACACTGGCAGTGGAACGCTCTGACCAACTGGACTATCACACTGGCAGTGGAACGCTCTGACCAACTGGACTATCACACTGGCAGTGGAACGCTCTGACCAACTGGACTATCACACGTCCTCATGCCTGATGCTCTCCTACACTGTTATACCAGAGGCCCTACATTTAGCGTGGTCTTATTGCCAATGGAGCTTGCGACACTTGCGTGACACTTGATTCAGCGAGATGTTCATGAGTAGAGCTCTCTAGTTTTGCTAAGGAGGGACTTGCGTGACACTAGATTGCCGAGATGTTCCACGAATATACACCCCAGTGTTATTGCTACGGGGAGCTTGCGTGATACACTTGGTGCGTGATAACTAGATTAAGCGAGATGTTTTACGAATATACACCCCAGTGTTATTGCTACGGGGAGCTTGCGTAACACTAGATTAAGCGAGATGTTTCACGAATATGCACCCAAATGTTATTGCTATGGAGAGCTTGCGTGACACTTGCGTAACACTAGATTAAGCGAGATGTCTGCACGAGTATACACCTCCAAGGTGTTATTGCTTACGGTGAGCTTGCGTGGACACCTCCGTGACACTAAATTCAGCGAAATATTTCACGAGCAGAGCTCCATTTTTATTGCTACAGGGAGCTGCGTGACACTTTCATAACACTAGATTTAGCGAAATATTTCACGAGCAGAGCGCCAGTGTTATTGCTAGCAGCCAGTAGTAGACAATTTCTTCAGTGACACTAGATTTAGCGAGATATTAGCACGAGTAGAGCGCCTAGTGTTACTGTAACAAAGAGCTTCAGTGGACAGTTCCCTCCGTGACACTAGATTTAGCGAAATATTTCTCGAGCTGAGAAAAGAGCGCCAGTGTTATTGCTAGAGAGAGCTTGCAAAGTGACACCCCCGCGACATCATTGATTTAGTGAAAATATTTCACGAGAAGAGCGCCATTGTGTTATTGCTACAGAGAGCTGTCATGCGGAGCACCTCCGTAACGCGAGATTTAGAGAAAGATATTAAGGTATATAAGGAAGCTCTGACTTCAAGATACGTGAAATCTTCTGGCGTGGGCAGACCTCTCCATATTTTAAGCTCTCTGGTTCTCCACAAAGATACTCCACCTTATGTTTACAGAGATTATCTAGACCAGGGCATTCCTACACTGTTACAGTCTACAGTCACCGTGTAGACGGTGAGTCAGCCTCCACGAGGATCTGTGATGGTCACTGTCAAGACGCCAAACGGCTGGCATGCGGACCGTATACAGCAATGTGTGGCGCGCAGGACTGGTCAAGTCCAGCTTGCCATTGTTTGTCGCCTGTGGGAAGCAGAAACTGGTGGGTTCTGGGAAGCCAAAAATGTAGATGCTGATTTGAGTGCAATTCCTCCCAGGCGTCGACGTCAGCAGTAGTTGATGAGTCTGAGGGCGGACTATCTGTGGAGGTCCTGCAGAGGCACGGAGAAATCCACATTGTGTTTGTCCAGAGCGAGCAAAAATGCAACTCTCTCTCTTAACAGGCAAACATCGCTATGACGCCTAGAAATCCTTTTCGTGATAACAGCTTGAGCTTTCTCCTCTTTCTTCTCATCATTGTGTAATTCTCTCTGAGCCTGCTAGCACAATCCTTGACATCTTACCACAGAGCAGGGTTCCGTAACCTTGTAGAGTGAAAAATGTTTAAAACACAACCAATCCATCACAGAACCTAAAAGAGTCCACATGTACACGCACACATAATATATATATATATATACATAGATATATATATATATATATATATATATATATATATATATGTAAATATATATATATGATGAAAAGGTTTATAAATCCCAATATTATAAATGTGTCTGGAGAAGCGGAGAGATTGCCATGCTGCAACTGACAGAGCACCCCGATACTGGGATCTCTGTGCAGGCTACTGTGCCTTGGCTATTCTGGGCAGAGCAACGGTACAATGTCCTTCCGACAGGCAGCCGAGGACCTAATGTAGTGGCGGTTGCCCTGGCGCCGCAGGGACACTGTCGAGAAGCTCGTTGGTCCCTCTCTCGTGAGGGTCACGGTGGGGTCAGGTGATCCCTGGGCGGAGCAGGTGAGGGCCTCAAGATTGTCTCCTCTGTCAAAGATTGTTTTGTTCGGACTCAGTAAGAGGCTGACATTCAGAGAACCTGTTGCAGGCGGAGATAAAACGGGTCCCAGGTGAAGGTTGTTGACAATACGGACGTGGACAACCAAAAACACCACTATCTTAAAAAAAATAGTATACAGAGCAGATCCATGGATAACCTTTCTGCAAGATATTATGCCTTTCCACTGGATGTAAAAATTAGATGAATATGGAAAAGGTAGTTACAGCTTTTTTCTGACCTCTCCAAATCTATTTTAGACCCTTTAGACGACTGTCTTAAACAGATGTGAATTTACTCCTAAAGGGGGTGCGTAAGATGCACCTACCGCCTTGTGGGAATTCAGGAGCGCGCCTAAAGCCTAAAGTATAAAAGTATCTATAAATAGTTTTGGATTTGTTTAATTACCTATCTATTCTCATATAGAACGTAAAGACCTGTTTTAGAAATCGGGCAAGAATTTATTTTTGTCCAGGTTAACAAAGTAGATCACATTTGACACGCAGGGTCACTGCTGTTTGAGTATCTTTGCATGGATCTTCCAACAACCCGGTGGAGGCATTCCAGAGAGCTTCGAGGCCCTCTTCGGCCGCACAGGCACGCTGTTCCATCCATGGCTCCAGTGACTGGGTCAGCCGAGAGAATGTCAGAGCAGACGTGAGACCGTCACCAGAGCCATCAGCGCGCCACACGACAGCCGAGAGATAGCCGCCGCGGAACTGTTGCCGGCGGGTCCACACGTTACGTCACCAGTATAACCCTCTGCCAGGAACGCAACATTTGATGACGTAATTCCGTGCATGTCTTACCATTGACGGTTAGCTGAGGTGGAGCACTTATCAAGCCTGCGTGATAGAAAAATAAATGGTTATAATACACACACACACAATAATAATAATAATAATAATAATAATAATAATAATATAATAATAATAATAATAATAATAATAATAATAATAATAATAATAATAATAATAATAATAATAATAAACACAAAAGAACAAAACATAACGAAACAAACACACACACAAATAAAAAAAACAAAAAAATCTAAAATTTTCTTAGCATAAAAATGTTGAACCTATTACCAATTAAAAGATGAAAGTCTAACCGCAAAAAGACTAAAAAATGCGAAACGTGTTTTAAGTTTTAAGAAATG
>JAWDGP010003461.1:0-15000 GCA_033675545.1 Elysia crispata
TAGTTGCCGAGGCCCGCATGGTGTCAATGACCTGACCCCGTGACCTAGTTGTCAACTCAGGTAGACTCGGGCGGTTTCAGCCTGCGCGGCGCTTTTGTTGATATTTTACTGTAATTTCTAACCACAATAATGATATTTATGTTTTATTTTAAAGTTTGCATTGAAAAGTAAATAAAACAGGCTCTACAGACAAGCAAAAACGAAAACTCTAGCTGAAATACTTTTTTTGTTACATGGCCATAAACAGTGCATTTATTGTAGTATATTAGAAAACAATAGAGTGGTTTTTAAAAGGTCGTAACAACTAAACGCAACATGGAATTTTTTTTAAATTTCAGAAACAGAACTTACCAGTTTTGAATAAAGTTCTCACGAAATTTTTTCTCGTTAGATGGAATACTTTTTGCAGGAGACCGATTTCTTTGTACATGTCTCTGTCTTGAGCGAGCTTTACATTACTCAGCTAAATACAAGCAGTCTTGATCAATTTCGTCTTCACTGTTATATTAATGCTTTCTTTGCAACGCATTAAATTACAAATATAAGATAAATTAAATCATACAAAGGTATCACAGAAATTCATATCATAGATCTGGTTCTCGGCAGGTCAGAATAAATAAAAGTTTAAATTATAAAACATATTTTACAGCTATTACATATCACAGATACAGGTATTGTCCTATGCTCGGAGAGAAGGTGCGATTTGTAGAAGGTGTGCTGTTAAAATGTGGTGTAATTTATTAAGTTCGTTTGTAAACCCGTGTGCCCGATGTTTTTCTAAATGAGCTATCAACTGGTGGCTGTTTTCTGTTTCCTACTCTCCGAGGAGGCCCAGTCCTCTAATGTTTTCTAATGTGTGGGATGCAGTGATGTTCTAGTAAATGTTGTTTTGGAATGACTTTGTTGTGAAGCATTCTTCTGTAAATTGTCATGTAATTGTCTATTGCTGTTTGAATGTCTGGTAAAGAGCTGTCATCTATAGGTGCTGTGTGGGATATAAACTTGTGAACTGTCCTGAATGCGCTATTGAGATCGTTAAATGTTATCTGTATTGTATAAGCTTCGTCTAGGAGAAATGGATTGTTTCTAAGGGTTTGTGTTTGTTTGATTATTGTTTCTGTAAGATCTGTGTAAACATTTGGTTGGAGGTATTTGTGGCAATGGTTTCCTACAAAAGATCTACTGTGATATGCTTGTGGTGTAATTTTATGTTTGTTTAAAACTGTGTCTAATGAAGAGGCAACTGGGCCTGTTCTTGGTGTGAGGGTTTTGTATAAAACTGAAGAAAGACGTTGCTCTATGTCCTGTTTGTTGTGTGCATGTTTGTTCACAATGTTTATATCTGTTTCTATCTCGCTGAAGGCCAGACAGCCCTCCTCGTGTTGCAGTTTGTTCTCTAAATCCTGTACCTGACGCCACTGGGAACCATATTTTTTTCAAACTTTGATTTAATGGCGTCACATACTCATCATGTTGGGTAGCTATTTGTTGGTCTAAATTGTGTGCAGCATCTTCTAGTAATCTGTGATGTTTTAGAACAATCCCTAGTAAAATGTGACGATAAGGAGGGCTTACACTATCTAAATCTATGTTCAAAAGGGGTGTGTGTAGTGCGCTGTGAAATTTTGCTACCTTTTTCTTCCCCGATGAATCAGCAACAAAGGCAGAGTTGTCGTAAGCTTTCCAGTGATCTCTGCTGACACTGACCACTGGGTTCATGCATATCTCGTCGTGGCATCAGGCACCAAAGGCATGGGTATGTGCCCTGAGGGCCTGAGAGGCCATACATCTTGCACAAAAATTCATAGTCTCCATTCAGAAAAACTTTAAGCGATTTGTTTCTCCAAGAGTGAGACTGAAGTGCTTTGAGATCACTGGCCAACCCACCTTCTAAAAACCTAACCATGTTGTCATGTGTGTCTCGTACTGATGCAATGGCTATAACTACAGTGTTGTGACGCACATTTGGTTTTTCTCAGTTGGCAATCTGTAATGTAAATTTTAATGAATTTTCCCCATGGTCGCCCCCTATCTTAACCCAAATTTCATCCTGTGGAATAAAGTCCCCCTGCCAAGTAAGTAAATTTTGTGTGTTGTACGAGTCTAATAAGCTGTCTATAAACTTAGGTAAGTCTTCTATCCTACCATATGGAAGCTCATACTCGACTGTGTCCTCCTTTACACATAATCTATTCTCTACCTTAACAAAATCAGATACTATTTCTCTTGAAAGCTCCCGCACTGATTTTTCATTTTCTATTTGTATCCCTACCTTTCTTAACAAACTACCATGTTTCCTTCACTGTCTCCAACTCAAACCCAGTTTCTCTTTTATTGCTAGTGCATGAAGGCGTGATATTTTGATTTGTTGTCTGGCTGAAGCCTTTTTTGTTATGTCTTGTCTGCGATCTACTGGTATTCTCTTCAATTCTGATGCAAGTTGTGTGTCTGTTGAGCTACATGAACCCCCTGCTACTGATGTTCTCAATGATTGTAAAAGTTTTGCCCGTTTCCTCTTAGTTGGTGTTCTTACTAACTGTGTTTTTTCTTGGTATTGTGACTCTCTGCAATGACATGGGTTGGCCTGATGTCTTGCATAATATAGTTTGTTTTTTAGGGTCTGCATTTAATTTTCTTCTTACAAGATGTGTGGTGAGCTGTTCTTTGTCTTTGGATAATGGTGTGTCTTGAGAAAGACTAAGTGACTGGCTAAATGTGATCTCATTTTTCATCATCGGGGAAGTTGTACTATCCTTGGTCTGTATAGATTTAATTGGTGTTGATTCTGCAAGTGGGACAAGTGGAGTTTCGCTAGTGCTATTAGAAGGGTTAGTGTTTGAAGTAAAACTTGTGAGTGTTGAGTCGACTGTCTGATCAGCGAGCATGTTTGATGTTTCATCTGATAAGAATGTGTCAGTGATGCAGTTAATGTCTGTAGAGTCAGTGTGTGTGTGTGTGTGACTGGACTGTCTCGATGTCAGAGATTTGTGTTAAACTGTTTGGGCCTTCATGTTCTAGACTGGTGCTGGTACAGGGTTGGTCATTGTGGTCATCATGTGAATGTCCTGGCTGTGGAGATACAGCTGTCTCTGTAGTAGGGTGTGATGTTTTCCGCTTCGTGCAGCAGCCAACGGAAAGACTGTCGCGGTGACTGCACACTGTGCAATTTTCTTTACTTATTTCTTTTAACTGGACCATATGTCCTTGTTAATATTATACATTTCCTTGGATCGTGCCAAAATGTTGCTGCTGTTCAGTCTCTTAATGTCCTTTATTTTGGAAAAACACTTGACACAAATGAATTTTGAGTAGGTGTCCTCGTGCTCCTGATTTATATCAAATCCATATATTAATAAAATGTCTGTGGCCAATTTAACACACTTGTGAACTCAATTATTGTTCTTTTTTTGTTTAGTTGTGATAACACAAAGTCTGCCACAAATTCTTGCACAAATCGCTTACACCTAATGCGTGAGAGTCAAAAGAATGTTCCATTTTTTGATTATCTCAACTCAGAATAATTATCTAACCGGAATGGGAAAAATACAATTATGAAAAACGGATTACTAATGCCGCTTTTAAACCCATCTAAAACTTATACCATTTTAACTAGGCTTGGTTCTTTCAGATCAACACTGAAAATTGATAATGCAGGGTTTACTTTTTAATTAATTAGCAATTAAATCTAATAGGAGCTAATTGCTGATAAAATTATACATAGTAAAAACATAGACTAAGAAAACACAGTAACCACACTCACAAATATAATGGATAGAAATATCAAAGTAACACCGGGTTTCAAATTAGATTTAGAAGAACCGTTGAAAGTTGAAACGGTGTCTGCATCATAATAGTTCTTGAAGATGTATTGTGAGGTGGAAGGAAGAGGTGAATTTTCATGGACAGTTAGATAAAATTTGACCAGACCTGTGCACTGGCTTGTGGCAGACAGCGAATATTCACGGTCATGGGCGGGCCTGACCCTTGACAGTGATTGATGACACACCTGAGCCCTGGGCCTATTAAGGAACAAAAGCTTTGAGTTGCCAAGTTCAAAATAGGCTTTGGGCTCAAGTGCCCCCATTGTTCAGAACTAAAATGCAGCTTTAGGCTAAAATTCTACGCTGTGTGCAGAATAGTTTTCTTTTTAACACTTGCTATTGCATTATCCAGTTATTATCCATTTTAGAACCATCTACTTGTTGCTTTTAGTCTGTGTGCAATTTTCCTTTAAAGGTGAGAGAATCATTGGGAAAAAAATATTGTTATTCACTCTAAGCTTTCATTAACTGAATATATATTTTTTACAAACATCCTGCTGTCATAGCCCTCAATCAACTTTGCAGTATAACTGGAATGTAATTCCAAGACCAACTTTAAAAAAATAGTTTAGTTCTATTTCCTCTGGATCAGAAACCTTGGTTTCATTTGTCGTGACATGTTTAAAGATCTCCAAGAAAAAAGGAACATTTTTTCTTTCTACGCTTGTTTTTCATAAGAAAATGAACCCAAAGCTGCATAATTAATGAAAAGAGTCCTGTCGCTTAACAAAGGCTCTTAAAATGCAAAAAAATATCCCTAATTTTACAAGCGGATGAATATTCCATTGTGGAATTGTTGAGATATTTTTAAATTGTGACAAAATCTAAAATGCTCCTCAGCAAAGTAAAACCATCGGTGAAAAACACTATTCCATAGGGGGTGAAAATGAGACAGGCAAAAAGCGGAAACAAATTGATAGAAGGATTTTAAGGGAATAAATTTGGTCAATTTTCTTATGAACTATTCTTTTTCAGAGACTTGAAAAAATTTCGCATTTCAAAATAGAGACATCTTGCAAGTTGATAGCTAACTTCACGCAACAAATCAGGCAGAAACAGCCTAGACAGTAGTAGCATCGATGATCTATGTAGAGGATGTATTTCAGTATTGCCCCAATCTTTTCGAAATTTTCAAAATTGTATCAAAACATAAAGATCATGGTTCAAACACTTAGACACAGTTTGGGCATAGCAAGCAATTTTTCCAAAAGCACTGGATGTCAAATTATTAAAAAGCACTGATAAGTTATGCTCAAAAGTGTCAAAGCAGTTCTTGGAAGAAGATATTTTACAGCAGAATAGTAGTATTAGTTTGACATGTATCATCTGAATTCTTTGAGTGTTGGGCTCAGCTCAAGACTTCCAAAACACCTGCTACAAGGATTTCTTTGTGAAATCTGATATGTATAACTCACTTACAGGTATGGGCAAGCATTTAAAAGTTTGGGGGGTCAAGTCTCAAAAACGCATCAGCGAACAAAAAATAATGGAGAAATATATACAGTTATATTTACCCTGAGAATCCGCAGTCTTGTGAAAAAAATATGAAATTAAAATAATTGGCTGCTTACTTATCCTATAAAACTGAAAAGAACTAAGACGAGCCTGAAATACTGAAAAAGTTTCATTTTCCTTACATACACTGGGTGGTGAAGACAGAGAATCAGCTGGGGGGCATGTCAAAGTCTGGCAGTGGCAAGCTGTTGAGGCATGAAGATGTGTCTGATGCAATTATTTCCAAGCTTCTCAAAGATTTCACGAGGTAAGTTTTGTGCTTATATATAACTTTATAAGAATAAAATTAAGCAATTATAAAATTTTAAGTCATGTATGGATTTTTTATATGCAATAAAATTGTTTTTACAGGCACAAATTTGGCAAATATGTAACTTTTTATCTGCCAGCATGATGGTTTATGTTTAAATTATAAATATACAGTAGATTGAAATAACTTTTAATGTTTTTTAATCAAAACTAAAAATGTAAAATGCATAAACATGGGCCTGCATTTTTGCTTTAAAAATTAAAGTTATACAACAAAACATGACATGTACAACAAAATTTTTAAATTTAGATAATACTGAATTATAGTCAATTTTTTGTTCATTTTCCCTCTCTTTTATAACTTGAAACTTAGAAGACCGCTTCTGAAGAAAAATTCGAGTGTACCAAATGGATGCAAATTGTGCTTTCTAGACTTATAATTTTTAAGTCTGTTCCTTAATCCACCCCCTTCTATATATTATTCTTAATTAAAGGGACGATGTGCAGGAATTGATGGATTATTTATTGATATTGTTTCATTCACAATTTTATTGGAGAGTACAAATTCAGATACTGTAAAACCTGAAAAAAAAAAATATGTGTACAAGTATATTTGTACATATACTTTCAGTTTGAAAAAATCTCATTTTGTTTTTATCACAAATTACAATTTAAATTTCTATTCATTTGGTTGTCAATGTACATCTGCACTTCATTGAAAATAGCTCAGTAGGAAGTGTGAGCTTTAAAACTACTTCTCTTGCATGCAAACAGATCAGCATGTTATGAAAAAAAATCTTCTTGTAGACCAATATTTACTCTTGATGAACTCCAATTGATAATTTCTAGGATCTTACGACAAAAGCTGATCTTTGATAAAAAGGTTCTGCATTGCATCTTCTGCAGTTATCCTTCATAAACTTAAAAAGAAAAGTATGCAGAAGCAACATGGCAAATTTTGGCAAACTTATTGGGAGAATCCATGTAGAAGATGGGAGGTAATGAATGTCGGGACAAACTTTTTGAGAGTTGGTTCAGCTTTTTAAAATAAGTGGAAAAAAATTTGCAACAGCTCAGTTATTTTAGTCTTGAAATGCAAACTCTTTTGAGTTTTCCTCTTCTATAGTTATCCAGAGCTTATATGGATAGAGAATAGAACATGGGAAAAATTATCAATGGTTTTTCCCCACATTCATACTATGAAAATAGGATACATTACATACCCACGGACTGAGCAATGTATTTCTATTTCCAGTGCGGAGCTTTTCCCACAGTCAGGGATGTCAACAGTTCAAAGACCAACACTGCTAAAGATGACCGTGCGTGGAATGAAGTTGAGTCTCCCTAAACATCTCCATGTTAGACACCCAGGCTTTAAGAAACATCGGAGAAGTAAGAAACCTTTTATCAGGGTCGCAAAGGCTCACCCAACCTACTGAATCCTGTACCAAGGCCGCAGGCAATCTTCAAAAACCTATTGTCTGGCCAGCACGCTTAAACTGTGATTGTAAGAAGTCCAGCGCTTCTTTGCTCTACCCATCAAAAAATTAAAAGATATATGGGAACAAGCTAATTTTCTTTGCAGTTTTAGAGATTTATCTACACAAAGTGAATAAGTATCAGGAGAAACTTGTTGTTTATGCAAGGACCTATATAGTAAAGGTCTTATGATTAGCAAACAACAATTACCTGGATACCATTTTTGGTCATAGTTCACATGTGTCTAATCTCTTTCAATGGCTTGAGTCATCAACAAAAAGTTCTTCTAAAACTTCAGGTGAAGTGGAAAATGTAAGAAGGTTAAAGCAAGAAAATGAGGCTCTACGTACAGGCTCAATCACTTCCAATAATAGGCAGCAACATCCCTTTGTTTACTGGGCAGCAATTATTCACCAACAGCTCCTTGAGGCAACCACCATCTTCAGATGTGCTATGCTCCTTAGGAATTCCTATCCAGCATTTGCCCCCTGGTGCAAACACTAGTGCCCCTGCTATTCATGCTAAACCTTCAACAAAACTTCCTTAGCGAACAGCTGTGCCTGGGGCCCCATATTCATCATCTCCCCACAGACCTTTTCACCACTCAATGCCTGTCATCACTGGGCAGCTCAAAAGCTCGTCAGCAGGTATGGGGGCGCTCCTGCTCTCAAGAAGTGCGTGATATGGAAGACAATTACCAGCCACGCAACTTGCCTCTACTCCAGAGGATGCTGCACATCCCAAGAAAGATGTCGACCATGGCAGAGAGATGATGTATGCCTAGGCTTTCAATGAAAAATTGTAATACAAAATAATGCTCCAATATGACTGGCTAAAGTCTCTCTCATCAGAGTTTCACTGAGATAATTCTTGTTATTTCATTCAATAAAAAGTCATCACAGCAAGAATGAGATCTGTCAAAGATGTTGTGCACGGTGAAATTCAGTTTCCCATAGATTGGGAAGCATAAGCAAGGAAAATATCTTTAGAGCTACATTTTTAAATATTTTTTTTTTCACATTGTGCATTCCTGCATAGTCTTTTTTTTTTTTTTAGTTGTTTGAATTTGTGCTACTTTAGACATGGTATAATTGAAATTTATGCTTATGTATAATTAATGTTCCTCAATACAGGCTCAATGGTTTTTTTTTTTTAATTAGATTTTAAATACGTTCTTATCTAACAGAAAAACAATTCTTTGTTTTCTGCTCTTCACATTTGCTATATAATTCAGTTAGGTAGACCACCTATTAGTCAAAACATATTTTGTCAAATGAAACATTTTTCTGTTTTTTGTAGCTGGTATTTGTGAAATGTGTGAGTTTCATTTTTTTCCTTTCATCCATGTGCTTTGAGAATTTTTTTTATTTTTTATTCTGCTATGTACACATACTTAACAACTTGCTAAAGTAGTATCAGTCAATCAATCATAATATTTATATTTTGTCGATTTATCATGTTTTAGTCAAAGAAAACAACTGGCAGCATTATTTTTCATGTAATAATAATCAGTTTTGATTTACTTATTGTTTTGCGAACTCTTGATCTGTGTAAGTGATCCTTCTTCTTCTTCAAGTCTGTACTAATAACTTGAGCACTTTCAGGCTAAGCTTCTCAGTGTTCCAGCAGTTTGAACATTTACTCAGAACCTTTTGTACAGTCCTGGATGTAACACTATTTGGCAATCTGCTATGCATAAATAGCTGTGTGAAAAGAGCTGCCTGGTTCCATCCCATTGTACTTTCAAGTTTACAAGCTTTTTGCTTTATTGCAGCCAGATATACATGTATGCTTCTTGCATTTTGGGTGAAGGCCACCAATTTATGCCCATTTGTCTACTTCTCATCACCATCTAGCTGGCGTTGGGCTGGAATCCATATCAGAGAATACTTTAGTTTGATTGATTATTGATAATGAATATTTATCATAATGCGTGTTCTTAAAATAAGCGTATTTTTTCCTAGCCTAGAAAACCTTTGCAAAACTAAAAGGCTTGATATTTAATGTTTGTAAGGGCCAACTCATACATTATCTTTATATAAAGAAATTATAAATTATACTCTTCTGTTT
Organism: Elysia crispata; assembly: GCA_033675545.1. NCBI lineage: Eukaryota > Metazoa > Mollusca > Gastropoda > Plakobranchidae > Elysia > Elysia crispata. The sequence goes on from JAWDGP010003461.1 coordinate 9,135, forward strand.
AAATATGTGTTATCAAACTTTGCTTCTCAAATGCATTTTCAGGCAGCACATTCTTTGTGCCTTGGAATATTCTGCTGCAGTCTCTTTATCACTATAATCAAGATGCTATCAGATAATGTGGTTCATTGCTTGGGGTAAATTAACTAACCTCTGCACATCTTATAGCTTCACTTTGGTAATTAAAGCTAAACATCGAGTTAAAATTTCATAAGTGCATTATAAGATTTAAATTTTTGTACAAAAAAAAAAAAGAACAACAAAACAAAACCAAAACAAAACACTGTGTCAGAGCAAAACTGTCTTACTGTGTTAATTTAGAAATTCTGTTTAACTTTAAAGTTTGTATCAGTTATTTTGATATAGAGTAGGAGTTTTTGTCCTTTCTTGTTCTTCTAAGTTTCTCAAGTTAGAGGTTTTATTTTTTATTCTAATTTTGTAAACTTTTCTTGGTAGAAAATGACAGGAAGACTGTAATTTCGTTATTAAATATCTCATTTGACATTTCCATTTTTGGAGTTGCCTTTGATTTATTTTCCCAAATATCCCAACTTTATTTTCTGGAGGAAAAATTAGAGAATCTCTGTTTTAAATAAAAAAAAAATTGCTGCTTTTAATTTTCTATTAAGTGAGAACATAATTTTAGCAGTTTTTCTTGGTCTTCTTTGGTTAATGAAATAATTTTTTTTTAATTATAAATTTCTTATTTGAAAATTTGCAGGTTGGATTCAATATTCAGCCTCTTTGAGAACATAACATTTATGGCCTTTAAAGATGATAGCTTCAAAAAGACAAAGTTTTCATCCATTCCAATTAATGACGATTTCATTTTTATTTACCTGGTTGTTGTTTTTTTTTTGTTTTTTCTTTTTTGAAATAACCTTTCTTCAAAAAACTGTTTCATCGTTATTCAGCTTCATCTTTTTCCCCAGTGAATCACTCCAGGTGTGTTTTTTCATTCATCTTCGAGGGCATTATGTTTCTATCAGGATCATTAATTGAGTAAATAATAATTTTTTCCCCCTTTGGTACTTTCTGAAATTATGTTGATTCCTTGTCATTTGTATAATACATGTGTATTTGTGTGAGATGACTGTTCTTAGTTTTGTTTGTTCAAAAGATTTTTTAATTATTAATTAAGTTGTTTAGTGATATATAGCACTAAGTTAAATGGTGTTTTAAAACTTAGTGTTGTGGAACGATAATTTTATCTCTAAAAATTGCAAATTTCGATTTTTTATTTTCTAATTAAATTTATTTTTTTGAAAACTAAGATTGAAATTGGGATTTAAGGTTTTTCTTTATGGATTTTGATTCACGTAGTAGTTGCCAAGTATTTAGCTTTTTTTTTTTTTTGGAATTGAGACATTATATATTTAAACTTCTGCTTTTGTTGCCATAGTTTAACAGTGATGTCTATTGCCGCACTTTTGCAATTCACTGCCACTTTCTCACCACTTATTCAAAAACCTTCGCGATACACAGAAATGTTAAGCCATTCTTTTCCATGTACTTCCATGAGTCATGGAGGGCTAGCCTAAAAAAGTTAAAGAGCAATAGGTGAGATGAAATGAGAAAACATACTATGTAATTGTTTGGTTGCTTTTGTTTAAAGGAATCTATTCAAATTGAGAATGAAGGTAATATCATGTATTTTTCTTCTCAATTTTTGTACATGTATCTTGTATTCTGCAACTTTGGCATTTTACTCATAGCATTGTCCTAACCTTGAAAGGCCTGTGTGCACATAGTAGTCAAATGTTTTTATTGATGTTGAAAGGGATATCTGCTCTAAGTTACTGAAAATACAATGGGATGAACACTGTTTTTTCTGCTTTGATCAGCACATAGAAGAGCCCTAGGCTGAAAACATAAGGATCTGTGACCAAGATCAACTCAAATAGATTACATGGAAAAATTATCTTGTCACAAACTGAAGTAACAATCACAATTGTAAGTGAATGTTCAACTCTAACCTACCTCTCACTACCATTTAGGAAACTTAAACAGTGCAATGTTGTTCAAATATAAGTATAATATTAACAATTTATGTAGTTCAAGAGAACGTTTAAGGCATGTTTTAAAAAAAAATACAAAGAAGTGGTCACTTAAAAAAATCTCTCTTTTTTTGGCAGTTCATTAAAAGATTCGAATAAGATTTGAGATAAGAAAAAATATAAAAATGACATCTACTTCAATATAACCTGATACCTACAGCAATGACTTTAATTTTTGATTCAATAGTAAAATTAATGTTTCTTAAAATTATAATGAATCTGAGCGATATTCAATTTTTTTTATCTATTACAAAAAGAAAAAACAACAAACAGAAAAGGTTTACTTCATTTTTTTTAAGCCTGTAGATCTAATATGTTTAAAAGAATCAAAATGTAGTAATCTTCTGAGACAAAATATGCTCTATGCCACAGATTAGATCACTATAAGGCTGATGACTAAGTAAGGCAAGTGAAATAAAATCTGATTTCATTCCCCTTCATAGTTAAAAAAAAAAAGTATCATCTCAGTCAGACTCTATGAGAATTGCAAGTATCACTTGTGTTTCGAAGAAAGAAGTGCTCTTCAGCTTCTTTTATGTCTTCTTACTCTTTCTTGCTAGAAACTCAGCAAGTGATGTCCCCGATATATTTTACATCTTATAATGGTGAACATTGAAAAAAAGAATGAGACAGTTCTACAATTGTTAGAGAAAATTGGGGGGGGGGGAGTGTAATGAGAATGGTGCGAACATTTTCTATTGGCAAATAAGAAGGCAAGTTTGGCCTGCAAAAGTTTTTTTCAGGCTTTGGGCACTGAAAAGTTTATAAAAAATATCCATACACATATTCTATTTCTTAAAAGTAAGAGTATTATTCTTTGTAAGGTTTACTTTAATTCTAATCTTTGGAAAAGCTGCTTGAAACCTTTGAGAAGGCAATTGTGTAAAAAAGCAGAATGTATGAGTCACTCTGTTTGCAAGATGATACTTGGAAGAGTAAACTTATCAAGGCATTTTCTAAAACACAATGTGTTTGCTTGTTGGCTAGAAAGGCAAGAAGAATTTCTACTTTGTAGTTAAATTTTCCACTTTCGGGACCAATTTCTTTGGCCTGGTTGTAAACCTTTTGTTGGAGAAATCATCCTAGCCTATTGTTTATTTATGAAGAATGCACATGTGTATCATGATTTTCTGTAGTCTAAAGAGTTTCCTCGTTAGAGGATACTTTTTTCTTTTCACGTTTTCAGAAAGTTTAAAGTAGTGGTTTATCTTGAGTGGTTCTTCTTCTTCTTCTTCTTCTTCTTCTTCTTCTTCTTCTTCTTCTTCTTCTTCTTCTTCTTCTTCTTCTTCTTCTTCTTCTTCTTCTCCTCCTCCTCCTCCTCCTCCTCCTCCTTCTTCTTCTTTTTCTTACCACTATCCCCCCCCCCCCCCTCCCCTCTGAAACATAAAATAGTTTCATATGACTCTCTTTCATATGTTGTTTTTACATCATCATTGAAATTTAAATATAGAATCTCACAAAGTGAATTTGATCCATGAAGCGGCTAGCTAAATCTTACAAACTTTTAAAAGGTTTAAGCAGTTTCTTCTTCAGATTGAATTGTGTTGAAAGAGATTTGGGAAAACAAATCTTTTAATTCAGTAGAAATCTTTTCTCATGTAACAATTCAAAAGAAACAGATGAATTTGAAAAAAAAAATGGGGAAGGATTTTGGATAAAATTAAAATCCAGCTAAGCTTATTATTTTTTTAAAGATTTGAGCTTCATGAAGCATGATGCATAGTTCTGTTGAGAACATGACACATGTATTGATAATCTGTTTTAGCATCAGCTGGTAGATGTAGATTATTGGTAATTGAAAAAGGAAATTGATCTTGAAGGATAAAGTGCTGAAAAGGTGCATTAGTTTGCAATTATTTCTGGATATGATTGCACAAGACATAGCGTTCAAATGACCAGTACCATTTTGTCTAAAGTAAATGTAGATATTTTGGAATTGTTATGCATACATTATCTTGAGAATTAAAATAAAATATTTGATGCTTCCAATACTTGGTATGAAAACTGATTTGATTTTGGAAACATAGTTTTATAATAATTTGTATTTATGCTACTACACAGTGACATAACTTCCTAATGTGCTAGCTGCCTACTTCATCCATTGTGATGACTTTGTGTTCCATTCAACAACTCGTTCAAAGAGTGGCAGCCCATCAAGAAGTCAAGAAAATGGTTATTGAAATACTTCCTGATCTTTTATGAAATACATGATTGTCTGTCCTGCTATGTATTTAATTTTATATTCCTATCTATCATAGAAGCAATGTGAATTGTGATAACAATCATGTAATGAACCCTTGAAAATTGAGTCATTTTTATAAATATATTTTTTTTAATCAGTGCTCTGACCTACAAAGACAGTGGATAAGTGATGTAGGAAAAAAAAGTCACTTATCTAATTTGTCTTTAAGTCCTTTCTTGTGAATTTTTTTTTTGCTCTGCCCTTCTCAAACTTTTTCCTCTTTTTTTCTTTTTATCATCATAGCATAACTTTGTTTTGTCCCTAACCGATTTTTATACATTGATTGATATGAGTGTTTTCCCTCTTGAGTAAAGTTTCAGTTTTGCTAATTTTTCCTTTATCCCATTTTGTATTTTAGTGCATTTAAAGATTTTTATATGATAATTTCATAATGGTGTATATATGCCCGATTGATCCATATTACTACATGAAAGTTTTGGATTAAACAATGAATAATGAAGCAAAAGAATGAGTTATGAGTTTTGCTTTAATTTTTTTTGTTTGTAAACCAAAGAAATCCTGAAATAATCCTTCCAATTTTTTTGCCAGGTTGTACATATATGACGTATGCAAGTGACTTTATATGACCATTCTCTGTTAAAACTAGCTTCGGTAATACATGTACCACAAAAATATAAAAAGCAAGCAATCAAGTGAGCGCTTTGGGCTCTGTACATGGACTCAAAACTTGTATACATGTATTTGTAAATGTCGTGGATTGACTCTGGATGCAATGAAAATCCTGTACAATCAAGTGTCTGCAGTCCTATTTTTTTTGTTGTAAACATTTTCCTTTCTCGCAGAAGCATCTTTTATTCACTGCAGCTTAGATTTCACCAAATCAAGCAGTTTATAATTCAAAGCGACGCACCTGTCTTGATACAAAGACCCACTTCTTTAAACCTTGATGCTTCTCCAAGGAGTGAGAATGTCTGCGCTCTAAAGTATTCTACCTCATCTACCACATCCAATCAGAAGTAAGAAAACTACCTTTGTTTTGTACATTGTACTTACAAAATCCTCTGACAAACCATTCAGGGGGTAATGAAAAATAATTGCGGAACATTCTTTTTATTGGTACTATAATGTTGCTATGTAGACCAGCATTATCTCTTACTCTCTATCGATTCCAAGACGTAGACGGTAGACCGTAAAAAAGAATTAGAGATCGGAAGGGATCTATTCAGTTCGAATATAAATTTCCCTTCCACGCTCTCGCAATCTCTGAGTCTTGACTTCTTCTTCTTCTTCTTCTTCTTCTTCTTCTTCTTCTTCTTCTTCTTCTTCTTCTTCTTCTTCTTCTTCTTCTTCTTCTTCTTCTTCCTCTTCCTCTTCCTCTTCCTCTTCCTCCTCTTCCTCTTCTTCTTCCTTTTCTTCTTCTTCTTCTTCTTCTTCTTCTTCTTCTCCTCCTCCTCCTCCTCCTCCTCCTCCTCCTCCTCCTCCTTCTTCTTCTTCTTCTTCTTCTTCTTCTTCTTCTTCTTCTTCTTCTTCTTCTTCTTCTTCTTCTTCTTCTTCTTCTTCTTCTACTTCTTCTCCTCCTCCTCCTCCTCCTCCTCCTCCTCCTCCTTCT
>JAWDGP010003461.1:20000-22500 GCA_033675545.1 Elysia crispata
TTTACAGAATGGGAGAAAAAAAGATATGAGAAAAAATGGTGATGCAGAGAGAAAATTAGAGTGGGAGAGAAACACACAAGAGAGAAAAAGAGAGAGGGAGATTAGACAGAGACAGAGAGACAGAGAGAGGAAAAAGAAAGAGAGAGAGTAAGAGAGATAGAAATACAGAAAGAGAACTAATATATGAAAGAGGACAGCGGGAAGGAAATTAAAAAAAAAGACAATAGCCTCATGAATCAATCATTCAGCAAGGGCATGAACTCTACTCAATACGTGTAGGAATCTAATGTGGTCTTAGTTTAAGAGGAAAGTAACTGTTGAAATGCAAAAATAACAACTCGTGTAAAATAATTTTCAAAAAGAAAAAAACTATAAAAATGCAACTTTTTCTTTGGACTGTCGTAAATTGTATAAAGTTTTTAAATTAAGTTGATAAATGCACATAAGTCTTTTAAATCAAGTAGAAAAGGTATGCAATTTTTTATTTTTTTGATTCAACTACACTCACGTCATGGAATCCCGATTTCCTCATTCCTTCGGAAGCACCCACATGCTGCAAAGAGAAAAGATAGAGACAGAATCAAAGAGGCTGAAACACATGTCGGCCGACGCATCAAAAATTTAAAGATAGGCGATGAAAATACTAATAAAAAGCCGATGTTCGAAAGACATCCAACATAGAATGATTTGTAAGAAAGCATAGTAAGAAAGTAAGAAAGACTAATAAACAGCCATGGACACATCTAATAAAAATAACAAGGAAAAAAAATTCGAAAATGACAAGATAGAGGCAAAGAAAAGAGAGATAGACATAGAGATAGGTAGATGGATATAGAGATGAACAGAAAGAGAGAGAGAGAGAGAGAGAGAGAGAGAGAGAGAGAGAGAGAGAGAGAGAGAGAGAGAGAAGATAGAGAGAGAGATTTAAAAAGTTAGGGAAGCGCATTAAGTAAAAGGAATTAACCAGAGGGAAAGAAAAAAAGTCGGAAGAGAAAAAAGAGAAAAGGTATGAACGAACGGGAGAAGGAGAGGAGACAGAAAGAAAGACAGATTGAACGCGAGGGCACCTAGGGGAAGTGGAGTAAGAAAAAAGAAAGAGAGAGAAGGTCACTCGGGTATAGAGAGAGGAATGAACTATATACTGACACATTGACTGAACCATGTGAGGAGAGAGAGAGAGAGAGAGAGAGAGAGAGAGAGAGAGAGAGAGTGAAAGGAGAGGGGAGAGAGAGAGAGACAGAGAGCGGGGCGGGGAAAGGAAAATTGAGAAGGAAGAACTGAAAGTAAATAAAGAAAGTGTCGCACACAGTTACATATGAATAGTGAGTTACATAAACTGACATAGACTGATACGGAAAGATAGAACACTTTATTGATAGTGAGAGAATAGATTTGTAGAAAAAGATTACTGAGGAAAAAAAAATAGGGGTGCTGGAGGAGATAGTCACAACAAGAGGGAAAGAAAAGAGTAAGAGAGATAGATTTGCACTACGAAGACAGCTAGTGTGAAAGAGGAGACCTTGGAGGAATACTAACAAATAGCCTCACACGAATTATTCACTTGGTAAGGGCATGAACTCCATAAATTTGTTATGGAACTTTACATTTAGAAAGAAAGTAACTGTTGAAATGAAAAATTAACGACAATACGTATATAACAATTATGAGAAGAAAAAATATACAAAATGCACGATGTTTTCGACAGCCTGCGTCGTAAAAATTGTATTGATTTTTTAAATTAAGTTGATAAATGTACATAATTCTTTAAAATCAAAAGAAGGAAAACTGTCAAAAACAAATTTAATATGACCGAATTCAATCATGATTTTATACAAAGTTTAATAAACTGTCGATGCAAAGTGATTCGTATTTTACATCAAGCGAGTTGTAAAAACAACTTCGGCGAGTGGTGGGGAATAAAGGTATACAATTTTTTTATTTTGTGAAGTTCCGGCTTCTGCTCACGTCATGGACCACGATTTCCTCCCATACCTTCAAGGAAGCACTTCCCATACCGCAATTTGCAAAGGAAAAAGAATAAAAGACAGGAATCTACATAGAGGCTGAAACACATGTTGGCCAAACGCATCAAAAAATATAAAGACAAAGCAAGGAAAATACTAATAAAAAGCCGATGTTCGGAAGACATCCAACATAAGAATGATTTGTAACCGCCATAACAGAATTGGGTTCCCAGTAAGCTTCATAGCAAAGAAAAACAGGCTTCCAATTAAAGCTGTAACGTAAAGCATGGAAACTGATGACAATAAGCTTGTATCGGTAAAGGATCGCTGGTAAATATTGATTCAAAGACAAGAAAGATGAAAACGACTAATTTCGATAGAGGTTGGAAAACCACAGAAATACAGAAACATCAGCAAAGGAACAGTGGTTTTTAAAAAGTGAAAGGGGCCAGTCTGAAGCATAGACAGAGCGAGTACATTGGCGAATGTTCATTGAAAACACAATTAGAGATAGAACAAACATGTAACAAAAGGAA
>JAWDGP010003463.1:0-47500 GCA_033675545.1 Elysia crispata
AGCAATGGCTGAGGATAAAGAACCAGTGAGGAACACCCAATCAAAGCCTATTGCTCTAATCAAAGCGTCAACAATGAATGGTTCAAAGAACTAGTGGAATGTTACCGCTGCGTATGAAGCCCATATTTGAAGCGCAGTGAATCTTTCCGAACTCAAATGCTGTCATCAAACTGAAGATCATAGTATGCGGAGCCACGCCAATATTCTCAATGACGACGAGAACCATGTACATCCAGGGACAGGTGTGGATAGTTATCACCATCAAAGACATAAACAGACATGACGCTGCGTTAAGAATCATGCTTGTGTTACGGATGCCAATTTTGTCACTTGCTATTCCTATCAGTGGGCACACAACCACCACACCTACATTGCTGATTATTCCAGTGGTTATAAGCATGGAGTCATCGGAAATGGCCTGTTCTCCATATTGCTTATACAAGGTTAAATGTATATAAAAGGTGTGGCTCGATGTAACATAGGCTAACCACACTAGCCAGAATCTTGCTGTTTTTAGCGCTTCTCGAGGAGACAATTCTGAAATTTCTGAATTTTTTCTCTCAACAGATTCTTGTGGAAGACCATTTCTTTGGATTTCTTCTGTATTTGGAGTAGCATTCAAAGACGACTTGGTTGTGCATATTTCAGCTTTAAGATGTTTATCTTTTCTATGATTATCATAAAATCGAGCGCCCGAAACATTTAGAGGCACTGCTTCCTTTCTTTTGATTGTTGAAAGCATTTTGCATGCACTGCTATAACCACTGCCATCGGTACCCATTGTTGCCTGTTCTTTGTCTTTATTTACATTTTTGTAACTACCAATATACATAAGAGAAGCACCACTTAATGTACAGACAGCTGCAATGGCACCCAGCACTGTGAAGTAAGTTGGAACTCTGTTTATAAGATTCTTGTCGGAGAAGTAAACATTGTTATCGACTTTAAGGTCAGGTTTCTTGTTGCTAGGATTAATCACAGGAAAGGCTACGCCTATAAAGAGAATTGTTCCAAAAGTGACACCAGTAGACATTATCCCTGTAGCAAGTCCTCCATGGTTTGGCATTTTCTGCAGTAAAAGTTTTACAATCAGAGCATATATCACGCCGACAGAAGCTCCCTGTAAGCCTCCGAATATCACCGCCAGTGCTAAAGGTTCTTTTATTATGAAATGCACAATAAGGAACGAAAAGGACAATAGGATATCACCAGCGAGTATGGAGACGTGTACACCGAAACGATGTTCAATGGGGCTGGAGAACATCATACCTAAAATGAAAGTGGTAAGGGAAGCTGATACTGTCCATAGAGGACTGACGTAGAGGCTTATTTTGTCTCTGTGCTCGTGGTAATAAGAGTCAAGATACGGTAAAACGTTTCCAAAAAAGCAGGACATGCACATTGGGAATGCATTAAGGATGGTGCCAGTCAAGATGAGCGGATTTCTATAGCTTGAAATCATTTTATTATGTTTATTCAAAGAAAGCTGTAGACAATAAAAAGGAAAAAATAAATAAATCAGCAATTATTAAGCTAAAAAAGATTACTCGTAATTATATTTTTTTTCTTTCTTTCTTTTTTCCCTCTTCAATATTTTCTTCTTTTCAGCATCCTTCTTTTTTCATTCTATGACACTAATACTGATCATTTTGATTTTATGCACTCTATCTTTTTTCCTCCCACTCACCCTTCTGAGTCGTTTCTCCTCTTTAACTCCTCTCGATCCATCTTCTTCTTCTTCTTCTTCTTCTTCTTCTTCTTCTTCTTCTTCTTCTTCTTCTTCTTCTTCTTCTTCTTCTTCTTCTTCTTCTTCTTCTTGTTGTTCTTGTTGTTCTTGTTCTTCTTGTTCTTCTTCTTGTTCTTGTTCTTGTTCTTCTTCTTCTTCTTTCTTCTTCTTCTTCTTCTTCTTCTTCTTCTTCTTCTTCTTCTTCTTCTTCTTCTTCTTCTTCTTCTTCTTCTTCTTCTTCTTCTTCTTCTTCTTCTTCTTCTTCTTCTTCTGCGTCTTCTTCTTATTCTTATTCTTCTTCTTCTTCTACTTCTTCTTCTTCTTCTTCTTCTTCTTCTTCTTCTTCTTCTTCTTCTCCTCTTTTGTCGGAATGTTCAAGACGGTTGTCATAACTAAAACTGTGAAATACCATTATCCCTTCCAGTTAAGAGTGAAACATTGATTTTGTTAAGAATATTTTACCTAATTACAATTGATAAATTAAAAAAAATCTATAAGTAAAAATTCGTTTTTATTTGTCTTTGTTTAACATATGGAAAGTAAAATTGGATAACTTGTGCGAAATTTGCCATGGAAAAAAAAAGCTTACCTTTCTAAGTTTAAAGAGCTTTTACGGTTTTTCCTTGTTAATGTTGATTTATGTCTTCAGTCCTGTCCTAGCTTGAAACCTTACGCAGAACCGTATATCCCTGGGTGTAAAACAGCACTGCACGCAAATCCTAAGAAACACAAGCTCAAGCTACGCTTTGTACAGCTTTTGACGACTAGCAGTAGTAACTGTGTCTCATAAAATAGCATATTCAATTTTATGCAAATTAGCTAAATACGTAATGATCAGGCTATACTTTATTAGCATAGCGGATCTCTCTTACTGGCTTGTTCACTTAAATTTGCTTTGTTCCGTGTTAAGTGCCAGCTCATCGTCTTTGACATCTAAAAATATGATAAATAAATTATTTTCTACAAAATGGAAATTTGTGTGGAAAAAAATTCCATATTGTGACTAGCATTACATAGCATACTTTTTCACATTGAACGTTACTTTCATCACTCTCCATTCGTTAGTCGTGGCAACGATAAGTAACGAAGCTTCTTTTTGATGAGTAGTGAAGAGAGTACAGGAAAGATTATTATTATAAAAAAGGTCTTGATATTAATTTAAAATCAGATATCCAAATCAAATTAAGGTTTGTGCCAAAAATATTAATGATTATGTTAAACTACATTCAAAGTGATGAAAAGAAAAAAAAAGCATTGAATCCCCCCTACCCCCCCCCACCCAAAAAAAAAAAAAAAAAAAAAAATTGCAACATAATTATTTTGCAACCTCCGCTAGACTAGAGAGTAGGAGCCAGTTTCGGCTGTCTGTGTATGAATTACCGAAGACCATGATATAGCTCAAACTATCTTGAAAAGATGGAGGTTTTTCATTCTAAAATCTAGATGTATTTAGTAATAAATTTTAGGTATATGAAAGAAAACTACTTCATAGTTGATAAAAGACTTTCATTTCAAGACAAAAGCTGGTTGAAATTGAAAGAAATGGGAGAAATGTAAGATTCAAGCAACGATGTCAATACAAGGAGATCATTTAAATATCGTTATGAGCAGATGGATATTCGATTAGTAATTTTTGCAATCGAAATTTAAGTTAACATTGAACAAGAAATAAAACTGTTTTGAAAAAAATTCAGCTTGATGCATAAATTATTACAAGGCCATAGGCAGGCTTTCATTGAGGTGCCGATCACTCCATTGTTTTATGTTTTCTTATTGCTGCTGGTAAATTTCATGCCAAGATTATTTTTATCCAGCTATTATTGTTGCTCTGCGAATGAGATAAACGATAAGCATTAACGCTACAAATTTACGACAAATTACTCGATATAATATATAAATATATATCATAAATATATATATAAATATATATGTATGGTTATATATTATATATATATATATATATATATATATATATATATATATATATATATATATGAATCTTATTAGACACAGTTGTGCAAGTTCTAATGCACAATTTTTTTTTAAATTTTCCTATAAAAATCTATAGAATCTGGCTTTGCGAGCATAATGAATGAGACAGAGATGGAGATATATAGATAGATAGATAGATAAATAGATAGATAGATAGAGAGAGATAGACAGACAGACAGAGACAGAGAAAGACAGACAGACAGAGACAGACAGGAAAGGAGAGAGAATAGATTAAAATGAAGAGAGATAAATGCCGAAACGGACATAGACAGAGACGACTCAGAATACAGAGAGGAGTAGGGAAAGATATATATAAGAGAGATAAATGCCGAAACGGACATAGACAGAGACGACTCAGAATACAGAGAGGAGTAGGGAAAGATATATATAAGAGAGATAAATGCCGAAACGGACATAGACAGAGACGACTCAGAATACAGAGAGGAGTAGGGAAAGATATATATATATATATAAGAGAGATAAATGCCGAAACGGACATAGACAGAGACGACTCAGAATACAGAGAGGAGTAGGGAAAGATATATATATAAGAGAGATAAATGCCGAAACGGACATAGACAGAGACGACTCAGAATACAGAGAGGAGTAGGGAAAGATATATATAAGAGAGATAAATGCCGAAACGGACATAGACAGAGACGACTCAGAATACAGAGAGGAGTAGGGAAAGAGAAAGACATGATACATGAAGCACACAGAGTCAGGTAGCAGGGGAGATATGCAGAAAGATGAAAGAGAAAAGGAAAGTAAAACAGTAAACAGATCCACAGAAGGTGGCAAAATTAGGAAAGAGAGAGGTAGAAGTGAGATGGAAAGTTGTGAGGTAAGTGATCAATAGACACACAATACATTCACAAAAGCAAGAGGAAAAAGTGGAGAGTGAAACAATGAGTAAAAAACTATACTGAAAAAACAATGGAAAAAAAAAAGAGAGAGAAAGAGAGAGAGAGAGAGAGAGAGAAGGAGAGACATACAGACAGATAGAGAAAGAGAGAGAGAGAGAGAGAGAGAGAGAGAGAGAGAGAGAGAGAGAGAGAGAGAGAGAGAGAGAGAGAAAGAGCTTGTGAGAAAATGTTTTGAAATGGAGATGCTTAGTATTACAAAGAGATGCACAAATAGACAATCAGATACGCAGACAAACAGATCTGCACAGGTTGACGAAGATTAAAAAATTGATACAGGAGGAGACCAAGAGAGCGCGTCGACGGACAGTGAAAAATTCTAAGAGGGATAGGATATAAGGAGGCTAGAAAAGATAGAAAGATAGGGAAATAGGGACAAATAAAGAAGTCTAGGTTGAAAGTCTCAAAATGTCCAGTTTATTAAATCAGACAAAACATGGAGAACGCAAAAGCGTCGCTATAAAAGTTCTTAGATCCTTTTCTTGATAAGAACAAAGCGTAACAGCTTAAATTGAAATGGGGAAAATAACGAGTGGATAAAAAAATTCTGGATTCAAAACCCTAAAGTCTTGATTCGTTATGAAACAGAGAATTCTGTAAATTAGTATAATGAATTTTTAAAAAAAATAATTTTCTTTTATTGTTATTTTTGTTTCATTTTATCACTGACTTCTGTGAAGCGAGTAACATTGGAACTAGTAGGTAAATTATGAGAAATAATTTGAATTCACATCTCCTTCAGGACAAATAAAGAGCAGCACAGGTCAGGCACCAATCTATCCTAATTGGACCCTGAATTTACCCGATAGAAATTGAATACTTTGAAAACTATTTACTTCATATTATATAAGAAAGTTAAATCTTTTTTCACTAAAGATATGCTGATGTTAATATTTCGCTTTTTAAAATGCACTTTGCACAAGTTTTTCTGTGTAAAAACTAAAATTTTTTAAATTTCTCTGGTCTGTGTCTAAAATATTGAAAGTTATGTCGACCGTGTCAGTCAGCGTCTTTTGTGGCATTATAAATACCTATAGCAGTTTCATAGACTGCTTCTATTTCCATCATCTATCTTCCTACCATGACCAATAATGGTAGTTGTCTGAATTGTTCCATCTGTAACGAGATTTAAAAGTATCAATCTAGCAAGCTTTGATTTCCTACTAGTTAACCTGTTATCAAACTTGGTTTGATAATTTCAAAGCGAAAGCTGGAAAGCCTGTTGATACTTCACAGAACACGATCTATTTATTTTTTAGAATAGGCATCAATTACTTAAGAACTGAGTTTGGCATCTCTATTCCTATTTTTATATGAAGCTTGAATGCGACTAAGAAACGGATTTTTAGTGTACAACAGAGAAGAGTCTAAAGTCCATCCATGAAACGCTAAAAACTTTCGAAGACGTCGACGCATCGGGTGGCTGATTAGTAATTAAAATGAGGAAAGATTGGAAAGATAACTTACCCATTTTAGCATAAAAGAAAGTTTTTCATTTGAAAAAGCTTTTATCATCGAACCCACTTTGATGTTAACAGATGTACAGACAGAATATAATTATTTCAAAAATATTTCATATAGGAGCTATAGGAGCATCATTTTTACAACAAACATGCAGATGGAAATTTTTCTGACGCTCTAGCCAGTAAAAAAAAAACAACCTATACATATGTTAAAAGATATAACATACTCTGAACCACAAAAATACTCTTTGGGAGTTGCTTGGGCAAGTAGGAAATTTTCTCTTTTTTTAACTCGCTTTCACAACTGGTTGATCAATAATTGCTACGATTCTTGAGAGTATCCCAAGTTTTCTAAGACCTGTATCACGTTTGGGAATATTTTTTTAAAATCATTTATATTTATAGTGGAATACACCAAACGCAGTGTAAATATAGGTGCTGTTCTTCCCAATAGATATTCTGTATAATACACACATTAAACTGGCCTTGTATTTTTTTTATCTAGATCGTCAATAACATTTTTCATTAGCATCGATCTTAGTATATTTTTTTGTGCAAAAAAAATAATTCTAAATAAGAATAATTATGAAGTTTTTATCTTGAACGCAACACGTTATGGTGTGCTCTGCTAAAATGTTCCTAGTAAAAACCTCATGTTTACAGTAATGTGGAAAATTTCAAGGCAGCAAATAAAAAAAAATATAAAAAAAAATTAAGACAATGCATAAATCAAATGATTATGCACTTTATTATCTCTTGAAAAAAAAAAGTAAAAAAAAAGAGCAAGTAAACAATCACCTGCAAGATTTAATAAGACAGAATAAATAGTAAAGGCAAAGAAAATTTAGGGGAAAAAAGGTAGATGAATATTTCAAATTGCAATGCTTGAACAAACATTTAAAGTGAGCATTCATTCTCCAACTTTCTTTGAAGTGCAGTTACAAAAGGTTATCGTCAATCACGAAAAGGATCTATTGCTGTAAAAAAAAACTGCATAGTGTGGTTCAATTAAACTGATTATAGGAACTACTTAAAAATAATACAGAAAAATGAGCTTAAACCAATTACCGGGCGATTATTTGGACATTAAACTTCATGCTTCATGCTTCAGATAATTAGTTGACTCTTAACCTAGCATGGTCATTTTCAAACGTGTTATCAGGAGATAATTCTTTTTAACAAGTCTGAAAACTAAACTAAAAACTGCCATTGAAAAAAAAGAAACTGAGAATGAATTCAAATTTTAGAACATAATATAACACGATACCAACGATTCTCATTGCTTATAAAAGCTAATTCAAAACAAATTCAACGAGCGCTTTCACCCAAAAGTGCTGGAAAAGACTGTAATTTAAAATGCGACGGAATATTCAGTTGTTAACACAGAACACCATAGGGGGTAAGCAAAAATGAATGCGGTGGCAGAGGAAATATTGCCATCATTGAAGACTGGTTAAAGTCTGAGATTCAAGCAGTGATCAGGTTTCTGCATACTAAAGGCAATCTCCAGCCTGTCAGTTCTCCCTAAACGTGGCAGACGTTTACCATAATTGACTAAATGGGACCCAGTGGAGAAAAGTTATCATGTTGAACAGCGATTTGGTAGACGTTTTCTAGATTTTTTGAGGTATCAGAAAATTAGACACGGCTGCAGCACACAACACTAAAGGCAGAGCAAGATGCCACGATCTGAAAACACCCGTCCTCATCACCCAAAAAATTTTAATTCACGAGTCGTCAAAAAAACTCATGGCCACCTCTTATTAGGAAATAAAAGATGTTTCACATGTGAACTTTCTATCTCGTTAAATTCTGTAAATTGCAGATATTGTTAAACATTAGACATACTGACATAGGCTGCACCACTTGCTTACTGCTAACTTTTGTCACATTTAAAAATTATATCAACACAACTGCAACAAAAATATTACCATTAGTGTTAGCAATGTGTAGACAAAAGGGAACAATCAATTAATCGTTCAGTAACATTAGCTTTATTGCTTTGCCATTGAGTACTGATAAAAATTATTATAGGTCAAGTATAAGTTTAGATAAATTCATAACTTTGCTTACAAACTCGAATATTTAAAAAAGAACCAAAAAAATGTAGGATTAGAAAGGATTGAATCTTTTTGACTTTGCAACGGAAGCAATATTCCTTAACTCATCCTTTTCATGGAAAATAATGCCGCTCAATATCAATACAGCTATAAGTTTAAATCTAATAGAAAATTCTGGTCCCAAAACTATATCAAAAGAAGTCTAATGCTATGATTGCTACCGTAGCAATGGCTGAGGATAAAGAACCAGTGAGGAACACCCAATCCCAGCCTATTGCTCTAATCAAAGCGTCAACAATGAATGGTTCCAAGAGAACTAGTGGAATGTTACCGGTGCGTATGAAGCCCATATTTGAAGCGCAGTGAATCTTTCCGAATTCAAACGCCGCTATTATGCTGAAGATCATCGTGTGCGGAGCCACACCAATATTCTCAATGACGACGAGAACCATGTACATCCAGGGACAGGTGTGGATAGCTATCACCATCAAAGACATAAACAAACATGACGCCGCATTAAGAATCATGCTTGTCTTACGAATGCCAATTCTGTCACTTGCTATTCCTACCAATGGGCAAATAAAAATTGTGCTTACATTGCTGATTATTCCAGTGGTGATAAGCATGGAATCATCGGAAATGGCCTGTTCTCCATATTCCTTATACAAGGCCAAATAGATATAAAAAGTGTGGTTTGATGTTATAAAGGCTATCCATACAAGCCAGAATCGTGCTGTCTTTAGCGCTTCTCGAGATGACAGTTCTAAAACTTCACATTCTGCCTTGTTAACATATTCTTGGGGAGGACCATTTTCATCGTTAAAAGTGTTTTGGACAAGGCCATTATTTTGGACTTCATCCGTATTTGGGTTACCATTCAAACATGAACTGACTTTGTACATGTTAGCTTTAAAATCTCTGTCTTGTTCATTATCTCCATAAAGTTGGGGATCGGAAACTTTTAGAGGCACTAGTTCCTTTTTTTCGACTGTACCAAGTGTTTTGCATTTATCGCTATTGCTAGCTAGTTGCTCATAAATCGATTTGTCAGTATTTGTCTTTTCTTTGTCCATAAGAAAATGCTTCTTACTTCCAATATACATAAGAGCAGCACCGATCAACGTAGAGGCAGCTGTAATAGCACCCAGCACTGTGAAGTAGGTTGGAACTCTGTTTAAGAGATTCTTGTCGGAGAAGTAAACTTTGTTATCAACTTTAAGGTCAGGTTTCTTGTTGCTAGGATTAATCACAGCAAAGGCTACGCCTATAAAGAGAACTGTTCCAACTGTAGAGCCAGCAGACATTATCCCAGTGGCAAACCCTCCGTGGTTTGGCATTTCCTGCAACAGCAGCTTCACAGTCAAAGCATACACAACGCCGACAGAAGCTCCACGTAAGCCTCCGAATATCAGCGCCAGTGCTAAAGGTTCTTTTATTATGAATTGCACAATAAAGAACGAAAAGGACAATAGGATATCGCCAGCGAGTATGGAGGCGTGTATTCCGAAGCGATGTTCAATGGGGCTTGTGAACATCATACTTAAAATGAAAGTGGTAAGGGAAACTGATACTGTCCATAGAGGACTCACGTAGAGACTAGTTTTTTCTCTATGCTCGTGGTAATAAGAGTCTAGATAGGGTAAAACGTTGCCAAAAAAGCACGGCATGCATACTGGAAATGCGTGAAGGATAGCGCCAGTCAAGATGAGTAGATTTCTGTAAATTGAAATCATTTTGCAAAGATTCTTTAGACCTGTAGAGAATAAAAAATAAGGAAAACATTAAAATCAGAAATTAAGTGTAAACGAATTACCGGTTAACATAAATTTATTTCTTCATTTCTTCTCTATTCATTAATTTTTTCCAGTACGTTTTTACCTCAACATTCTCTTACCTATATCCTATAGTTTTGTAGAAAATGTTTCTTTCTGTGGGGGCACGATGAAACGATTTCCCTTCTGTTGTTGAGAATTGGTTTTGTTTTTAGAATGAAATATTTCTCCGCTATGTATCTGTTGGTTACTGCTGAATATGGCTGCGCCCTTTCGATTGTATCCCATAATGAGTTGTATTTAGTTTTTTTTATTCTTTTAGTTTCCATACGAATTAACTTAAAGTTGTGGCTGTGTTTTGTGGTTGGGTCTAAAGCTCGATGTATGCTGGTTGTATCTGCTTTTGAACTCACATTCTCTTATTCCTATGCAAGATTCCTGCTTTTTCGAGGATTTTTGTTCGACAGTTGCCTTGTATACCACTCCCTTTTGGAGGCACTGGCCTTTGAGCGGATTTTTTAACCCTGCAGTTGCAGTTTTTCATTGTTTTTATTTTATCTTTGTAGATTTAAGGACTGCTTTGTTGTTGCTAAAAACTATTTGTTTCATATTCTGCATGCTACAAAACTTTCAGTGGTCCGGAAGCGAAAAACAACAGTAAAAGGTCGGAACAGCAAACGAACTCTCCTCAATCATACCCGAAAAGAGCGGAGGACAAGCGACACCCTTGCCCTCCGCTTGAAACACCAGTGCCGTATGAATAGAATTTAAGATAAGATCTTCTTCTTCTTCTTCTTCTTCTTCTCTCTCTCTCTCTCTATATATATATATATATATTTATAAATATATCTATATATATCTATATATATCTATATATTTCCTTCATTTCTTTTCTCTTCATTAATTTTGTCCAATACGTTTTTACGTCAACATTCTCTTTCCTATATCCTATATTTAATTTAATTCTTCTCTGAACCATTTTCCTCTCCTATTCCTTGTCTGTCTCTCTTATTCATTGGATTTCACTCTCTCTCTCTCTCTCTCTCTCTCTCTCTCTCTCTCTCTCTCTCTCTCTCTCTTTTTCTCTCTCTTGTTTTAAAACTATGACACATAATATTCTTTTCCAGTTTCCAGTTGCAATATTTTTTTAAGGAGAAAAAGTGATAAAACAATACTTTTTAAGTCAAAATTATTTTGGGTGAGGACATTTTTTATTTACATAAATTTTTGTGTTCTTTTCTTTTTATCTATCTATCTACCTATCTATTGATATATCTATCTATCTATCTATATATCTATGTATATATATATATATATATATATATATATATATATATTTATATTTATATCTATCTATCTATCTATATATCTATGTATATATATATATATATATATATATATATATATGGTTTGGAGATAGGTTGGAATAATTAATAAGAGTGCTCAACTGTGAGATCTTTTCATGTGTATAGATGATCTTACCTTAAATTCTCTTCATACGACACTGGTGTTTCAATCGGAGGACAAGGGTGTGGCTTGTCCTCTGCTTTCTTCGGGTATGACTGAGGGTGTGTTCGATTGCCATTCCGATATTGTACTGTTGTTTTTCGTTTCTGGGCCAATGAAAATTTTGTAGCCAATGCTTCTTTCTGTGGGGGGACGATGAAAAGATTTCCCTTCTTTTGTTAGGCTTGATTTTAGTTTTAGAATGAAATATTTCTCTGCTATGCATAGGTTGCATCTGTTTGTTACTGCTGAATATGGATGCGCCCTTTCTATTATATCCCATGATAAGTGGTACTCAGTTTTTGATTCCTTTAGTTTCCAGGCGAATTCACTTAAAGGTTGTGGCTGTTTTTGTGGTAAAGTCTAAATATCGATGTATGCTGATTGTATCTGGTTTTGAACTTATTTTCTATTATCCCTATGCAAGTATCCTGTTTTTTTTCGAGGGTTTCTGTTCGACAGTTGAATTGTATACTACTTCCTTTTGGAGGACTGGCCTTTGAGCGGGTTGGATTTTTTATCCCGCAGTTGCAAGTTTTTCCTTTTCTTCTTTTATCTTTGTAGATTCAAGGATTGTTCTATTGTGGCTAGAAATATTTGATTCTTATTCTGCATGCTACAAAACTTTCAGTAGCTCGGAAACGAAAAACAACGGTAAAAGGTCGGAACGGCACCCTTGCCTCCGCTTGAAACACCAGTGTCGAATGAAGAGAATTTCAGGTAACATCTTCTGTATCTTATCTGTCTCTCTGTCTGTTTGTCTGTCTGTCTGTCTGTCTGTCTGTCTGTCTGTCTCTCTCTGTCTATATATATATATATATATATATATATCACAAGGAAACTAAAAGAGGTTAACTTTCGAGTTTCGCCACAGAAAACCTTACCGTTCCAGATTTGTAAATAACTACAGTTGTTACCTTTTTTGTGTGAAAGTTTTGAATGGCTCTCTCTAGTTCTGTCTTAACTTGATTTCCAAGGTAGAACTTTACACAACTGGCTGCCAAACAGTAACACACAAAAATCCTAAAGATAACATAAAATTTAAATCATTTTATATCTCAAATGACTAACACTGGCTTTTGTTTGTAGCACATATTCCGTGCGATAAAGAAAAACCTACAAATACTTTTTCATGATCAGCCTTTATAGTCAACTGCCCTATTGGTTTATAGACTTGGCTTGTCTTGTTAATTGAGTCTCTTCATCTGACGCCTTGGGAGGGTGGTTGGAAAATAACTTAACATGAAATGGAGATCATTTTCAACATTAAATCAATATAGGGTGAATAAACAAGCTTCATCCACCACCTATTGTGTTTTTACCTTATTAAAATGGAAATGTAAAACATATAGAACTTATTAAATAAACTTATCATTTTACTATTCGTAAATAGTGGAGCCAACATGAGCTGCTCACGCTCATTACTTATGGCTGGTGAACAGAGTTTGGCAGCCAGAGAAAAGCCGTTTTATTGAAAAAAAATGTTTAAAACAAAAAGACGTATCACGACTTTTAAATGAGATTATGGTTGTATGATTTAGCATGTTTTGAAAAATATTATTTCTGATACTAAACAGCTTTAAAAAGAACATGTGAAGATAGTGGACAAATGAGCAGGAGGTGTGCTCATGTTTTTTTTTTATTTTTATGAAGCAAGAAAATTAAATCTTTGAATCTTTCTTCAATGCAGTTAGGTATTGTTGTTTATTTATTTATTTTTAGTTTTTACTTTTTTTGGGGAAGGGGGAATGTTTTTGTTTGTTTGTTTGTTTTTTTTTTTGTGGCATGCCTATACTTTTCGATTTCTTATATTTTGTGAAAAACGTTTTAACTAATATCTCTTATCAAAGCTGTATCCTTTTCATCTGCATTTCTATCTTGTATCTCTCTCTCTCTCTCTCTCTCACTGTCTCACTCTGCCTTTCTTCTTTCCCCTTCCTTTTTTATTTCTGTACTTTAAGTTTTACTTATTCAATGTGTGATTTTTATACTGAATAAATACCAGTATATTATTGGTTTGCAAACAATCTCTTTTCATCTGCCCCATATTTCTCTTCCCCTATATTTCTATCTGTTTGCAACACACACACACTCTCTCAGTCTAGTTCTTGTTTTTTAATTTCTATGTTCAATTCTAATGGAGACACTATAGTCTAAACATATACCTAAAGTGCAGTACCGTACAGAGTATTACATACATCAACACTCACTAACTATTCATACATGACAAATCAAAATAACCTCACCTTTTTTATAATTAAAATTGAAAAAAAAAAACAACTTCAGACTGTTTGTGTGTCAAGAGTTTTTATTAATTCTAATTACTGAAAATAGTTCTGACAAAATCCTGTAAGTTTGGAACTACAAAGCTCTATCTGAAAATGGACTTTGGCCATTCTAGCCAAAATTCTTCATCAAATCTCTGGATATTCCACACTAGGAGTTCATTCATAGTGATCGTAAATATGTTAAAGTTGCGTCATTACAGCTGGAATACTTTTAAAGATATCAATTGAGTCAAGATTAAAAATGGTTACTAATGGTTAAAATCAATGGAGCTACTAAAAATAGTTTAAAAGCAATAGACAGACAAACATGAGCTTGAAACACCAAAGCGATTATTTATAAATCAATCTATGAATATAAGTTTTAATATACGCGCTAATAATAAAAAAAAAATAATGATAATGATGATGATGATGATGATGATGATGATGATGATGATGATGATGATGATGATGATGATGATGATGATGATGATAATAATAATAATAATAATAATAATAATAATAATAATAATAATAATAATAAAAATAATAATAATAAAAATATTAGCTAGCGTTCAAATGAGCTATGGAATATCTCCGTCTCAACGTCCTTATATTAAATCAGCTACAAACAGGTTTTCAAAAACTAAAAATTCCATAGTGGACGGGGCCAATTTGCTATTTAAATAAAAAAAATGATTCTACATTTGCTTGCTGGAGCGGTTTTGAAGATCTTATGACCCACGAAAAAGGATCCTATACTGAAATCTTACTTTAAAAAAATAAAAAGTGTGTTTTTATGAATTTTTCTTCTCTGTTTTTTTCATATTCAGCTACCAATATGGTTAGAGGCCTTTCGAATGGACTTTAAAATAAAGCAGTTTAAAGAGGAAACGAGTGAACATGTGTAAATTTACCAGCATGGAGGTTTGAGTTGAGGAAGAATCAACACTGAAGCCTCCCTCTGAAATACCTCAAAAATAATCTGGGAAGGTTGAAGGGCCAAGAAAGGTCATAGGAAGCCTTAAAGTCGACTTTAAGACGATGCAGACTCTTGTTTAGAGATACGATCTTTACTTTTTACTTAATACCAAATGAAGCTTTGGCGTCGTTCGGCTACGCGATCAGAATACCATTATCAGGCTATAATGTGCATTTTTACATTTCTCTATAGATAATAATATAAAGACAAAAACTTATTTGCTCAACCATCAAGTGAATTAAACATCAAGATAGTGGTGAATTAGTAATAAAAAAAAACCCACCTGTCAATGAAATCGGAGTGATAAAAGTTAGAAGTTAGATGTTATATGGTCAAGCTGCTCTTGGTCTCAACAGAAAATGGTATTAATCAACCATTCATGTAAAACTATGACTATGGCTGCACTTCCCAAAGTCTTCAGCCATATTAAATGAAAAAGAAAACAACAATTTACAGCTAGCTTTCGAGCATGGGCCATCATATGCTTCACTAACGTGTTGGTAATTAATGCAGCAATATTCATCGAGTATCGAATTAATCTTAAATTCGTTAAAAAGAGCACGCTTGAGAACTATTTTGTTCTTTAAATTATGAAGCAGAAAAATGCTTCTCAAAATTAATAAAAATTTAGAACAAACTCAATTTGACTCAGGGAATATTTTGGTCTAGGCTATTAATTGTTTCATTAGCAGCACATAAGAGGCTAGTGTTTCACTGTGTTGGCCTGATTTTAGATCGTATAAATCAAACACCAAATCTTTACATAAAAAATATTTGATATTGAAAAACGGAAAAACAAAACTCTGATACTTTAATAAATCAGCTCATTTTCAGATCTTAGGTGACCGATTTCTCTGAATCAAACCAATTTTTGTACTGGAACTTTCAGCATTATTTTCAGATAAAAAATAAACCCATCTACAAATCCAATATTTTATATTGACAACCTTTAAGGTTAAAAAAATCCAAACAAATTTTCTCCAGCCTTTCATGTTAGATCAGTAGTTTCTAAAACTTTTCATTCTTCAAAGTTATTTGAAAAAACTATATATATATATATATATATATATATATATATATATATATATATATAATTCTATGTTATACTATGCTTGATGATGTTGTTAGTATTCTGTAAGAGTCAAGAATATTCAGTTAATCAATTTTATTATTTTTATTATCATTCTTCTTCTTCTTCTTCTTCTTCTTCTTCTTCTTCTTCTTCTTCTTCTTCTTCTTCTTCTTCTTCTCGTTCTTCTTCTTGTTCTTCTTGTTCTTGTTCTTGTTCTTGTTCTTGTTCTTGTTCTTGTTCTTGTTCTTGTTCTTGTTCTTGTTCTTGTTCTTGTTCTTGTTCTTGTTCTTGTTCTTCTTCTTCTTCTTCTTCTTCTTCTTCTCCTTGTTCTCTGCTCTGCTCTCTCTCTGTATCTTCTAGCTTTCTCTCTGTCTCTGTCTCTCTCTTCTCTCTGTCCCTCTGTCTCTCTGTCTATC
The DNA here is from genome assembly GCA_033675545.1 of Elysia crispata. Lineage (NCBI taxonomy): Eukaryota > Metazoa > Mollusca > Gastropoda > Plakobranchidae > Elysia > Elysia crispata. The sequence continues at coordinate 16,180 of JAWDGP010003463.1, forward strand.
TGTCTGTCTGTCTGTCTGTCTCTCACTATCTCTCTCTCTCTCTCTCTCTCTCTCTCTCTCTCTCTCTCTCTCTCTCTCTCTCCCCCTCTTGTCAGAATGTTCGGTACGTCGTCATTCTTAAACTGCCACATATCATACTTCTCTTCTAATTATCAGTGACACATTTTTGCGGAATTGTTAAAGTAAAATTGTTAAGCCAAAGTTATACTCTGGGAATTGAAGCGTTTTATTCATTTCTTTTTTTCCCACATAAAGAAGCCTAAAATCGATAACAATTAAAAAAAACTTAATTTACCTTTCAAGCTTATAGGATGACTTTAGATGGCACTTCTTTCCGGAAATAATGTTAGATGGTCTCTCTTGTAGCGTCCTAACTTAATATCTCAGGCAGAAATTTATATCACTGGTTGTCAAACAGCATTGTACGAAGATCCTAAACTATAATATCAAAGTACGTTATCAATAATTAGCACGGTTAACTGTATCTGTTGTGTGTAGGGTTTTATGACTCAAATAATCTTATAATTTATCCGAAGTAAGTAAATTTAAATGATTCATTAGCAAACTAAGCTTTGTTGGACCAAGTGTCACGTTAGTTCATTGACTTGAATAAGCTTAGTTCCAGTTCAAAAGTTACAGGAAATAGCGATGCAAGGTGTTAGTAGTGTAACAAAAGGTGAAGCATAAGCTTCATCTATGACCTAATTCTTTGTTCCAATAAAAAAAATTTGTGGAATATAATTATAACAGCGATGTTTTCCGCTTAAAGGGCTTCTTTTATCACTGTCTACTCATCGTTCAATAATAAAGTAAGCAAGAAGTGAAACTCTCACTTTTTGTAACTGGTGAACAAAGAGGGTGGCCGCTTTTTTATTTGATACAAAGAACTTTTAATGCGACCTAATATTAATTTATAATCGTATTATTTATTGTTTTGAATAAAAATAAACCCTGGAAATATTCGTGCCGAACAGAAATCATAGTTTGTAATGTTCTGTAACCTTAAATTTATTTGGTGTATTTTGTGGAATCACGAAGACCGCAAAATTGATCTAGCTATCTTTAAGAGGTGGGTGTATTTTAAACCAATGTATAGATCTTTATCCATCCATAGGGAAATCTTGGGTGATATATGAAAATACCTATTTGTGAGGTTATTATTTACGTTATTTTCAAACGAAATCATTGCTACAATAGATTAGAAATTGAAGACGTGTCGACGTAATTTTTTAGATGCTTTTTTTTGTAAATTTCCAACGTGATATTTTGAAAGAGAAAAATCACATACGAATTGAAGAAAAAAAAGGATGCAAATTACTAAGGGCTTAATTAATCATGAAACAGAAAAGCTCATAAAATTTTATTACTTGCATTCATATACCTCAATTATTGTTTTTCTTTCATTTTAATACTTGATGATGAGCAGCGGATAGCATTAGAGCTAAGAAGTAAATTCAGTAAATAAATTTGATATAATATATGATGGTTCAGGCTCCAATAAAATTTAATTTGCACGTTAGAAAAGGAATATTTAGAAAATCAGAAACTTGAGAAGATGTAAATAAAAGGTAAATCTTTGTTTAGAAAAACAGGACAAACGCTTTTAAAAATTTCATATCCGCTTTTTAAAATCCATTTCGTTGAGGGTCGAATATTTCTTGTGTTAAAATGAAATTTTTGTAAATTTCTCTGGCCTGTGTCTAGTTGATATAAATAATGTTGATGGGTCAGCCTTTGTCTTTTGTGGCAATGGAAAAACATTTAACAGTTTCATGGAATGCTACAATTTCCACCATCTCTCTTCCATTCCCTGACTTAAAATGGTAGTTGTCTGAATTGGTCCATCTTTCACTTGAGTGAAGGGTATCAATCTGTCAGGCTTTGAGTTCTTACAAATTGCGTGGGTTATCTTAATGTGTTCCTTACTTTCAACACAAAAGCTGAATAGCTGTTGATTTTTCGCAGCAGGCGATATATTTACATGTTGAAATTCCCTAGCTCGTCTCTAATTGATGTAGAAAATTTAGACCGTTTCTACCTTTGTGTTCTGTGGAATTGAACATATCTGTGGCAGTTTCATGGACTGCTGCAATGTCCACCATATTTCTTCCGTTCCATGATTTAAAATGGTAATTCTCTTAATTTTACATCTTCAAATTGAGTCAAGAGTAACAATCTATTAGGCTTTGAATTCATTCTAGTTTCGTGGATTATCTCACCTGGTTTGAAAATTTCAACGTGAAAGCTTGGTAGCCTTTTAATGTTTCACAGCAGATGATATGTTAACTTGTTAGAAGAGCTCTCAATTTCTGAACAATGAATAATAAATGTTTAGTTGACAACTCTCTTCCGATTTTATATCTGAAGCTTGAATGTGACGAAGAAACAAATTTTTAATGCAGTGTAAAGTTCATCCATGAAAGGCTAAAATCTTTCAGACTTCGCCGCATTTGTTAGAGCATTTGAAATTAAAATGAGGTAAGATCGGAAAGGTAACATATTCTATTTAGTATCAAAGAATTTTTTTTCTTTTGAAAAGGCTTTTATCATGGAACCCGAATTAATGTTTACAAACGGACTAGAGGAATATATAAAAAAATATTTTAAAAACGTTTTCATTTCAAATAGGATTAGTAGGAGCACCCTTTTTAGTGTGGATGTATTTTTTTCCGACGCTTTTTCCTGCAAGAAATAAACACTATAAAATCTGTGCCACAAAAATACTATTGGGATTTTTTGGGGCAAACAAAAAATTACCTCCTTTTCTGTAATAAACAAAGTACACTACTGGCTGATCATTGATCGCTACAGTTCTTGGGAGAACTCTATGTTTCATAAGACGCTTATCGTGTCTGAGAATAAACTTAATGCAATATTAATACAGATGTTGTCCTTTCTCAGTAGAAATACTGTATACTATTCTTACTAAACTGACCGCTACAGTTCTGATGATATCCAAAAGACCCGGATCATGTGTAATCATATTATTTTTTCATTTTTTTTCTTTAGCCAATTGAAATTAATGTATTTTAAATAAAGAAGCTCGCCTTCTCGTTATAACTACTATACTTATAAAAATGGCATTGCATTTTGGTTAGAGATAGCCCGTCAATAACATTATTCGTTCGTATCGATCTTGGTATAAAATGTAATGATTATCTTCAACCCAGAGCATTATGTTGTTTTCTGTTGTAATTTTGCTACTATTTGGTCGCTAGGCGTCATTCATCACATAAAAGAATCTGATCAACCACACTGCTATAGTCTAATAAGTTGTGTCTCAACCTAGCACTGTCGTCTTATGTTTCGTCAGCAAGAATATTTTTTTCGCAAGTCTGATAAATGAATTTCACTCTACAATTAAAGCAGCAAAAAGTAAACAAGTCGTTTTAGTTGTGCATTTGCGTGAGTTGAGGAAAGTTTAACAATGAAGCCTGATTCTGAATCTTTCAGCATCAATACTTTGAGATGGGGATGGATAAAAAAAAACAACATTGGACGCCATTAAGTGAAGTCAGAATGTTGTTTTTTTTCAAGTATATCTCTTATGTTATCCAAATACCACCACCTGTCTCAGTTGAAATTTGCTCCATCAGACTATAACTTGTTTGGACCTATTTATAGACCTCTTTGAGGGGAAATTGCGTCATTGATAATGTCATACTTGTTAAAATGTGTAAAAAAAGGTTTTAATTGCTTGAAGCGAACTTTATGAGGATTGCAATTATTCTCTTGTGCACTGATGCCATGGATGCACTTTCCTGGCGATGATGAGAGAGGCTTTCTGTATGATTAACATTTATTTAAATTTTATAAAGTTTGATCAGCAGCTATCGACATATGGCCATTTTACATCTTGTTTGGGGGGAAGCTCTTGTATGTTCTACGGGTTGATTTTACATTCGTTTGTAGCACCATATCGTCATATTCCAAAAGGACCGTTTTCATCATTTAAAGTGTCTTGGGCAAGGCCATTATTTTGGACTTCATCTGTATTTAGGTTTCCATTCAAACATGAACTGGGTTTGTACATTTTAGCCTCCAAATCTTTATCTTGTTTATTATTTCCTTAAAGTTGGGCATCTTAAACTTTTAGAGGCACTAGTTCCTTGTTTTTCGACTGCTCCAGGTGTTTGGCATTTATCGCTATGGCTAGCTAGCTGCTCATAAATCGATTTGTCGGTACTTGTCTTTGCTTTGTCCATGTGTAAATGGTTCTTACTTCCAACATACATAAGAGCGGCACCGATCAACGTAGAGGCAGCTGTAATGGTACCAAGCACTAGAAAGTAAGTTGGAACTCTGTTTAAGAGATTTTTGTTGGAGAAATTAACTTTGTCATCAACTTTAAGGTCAGATTTCTTGTTGCTAGGATTAATCACGGCAAAGGCTACCGCCAGCCAGTATGAAGGTGTGTATCTCCATGCGATGTTCGATCAGTCTTGTGAACATCATACTTAAAAAGAAGGTAGAAACAGAAATTGATACTGTCTATAGTGAACTCACGTAGAGACTAGTTTTGATTCTGTGCTCGTAGTAATAAGAGTCTAGATAGGGTAAACCCTTGCCAAAAAAGCACGGCATGCATAATGAAAATGTGTTAAGGATAGTGCCATTCAAAAAGAGTAGATTTTTATAACTTGAAATCATCTTGCAACTATTCTTTAGACCTGTAGACACTAAATAGATAAGAAAAATATAAAACCAGAAATTAAGTTTAAACGAATTACAGGTAAACATAAGTTTATTTCTTCATTTCTTCTCTCTTCATTAATTTTCTCTTTTACTTTTTTATCTCAATATTCTCTTACCTCTCCTATAGTTAATTCAATTCTTCTCTGAATCATTTTTTTCTACTTTACCTTGTCTGTCTCCCTTATTCATCATCATCTCTCTCTCTCTCTCTAAGAAAAGACTCATTTGAAGAAAGGCATGTCGACACAAACATATGAAGAAACAGACAGAAACTGAGAGAAGTAGATAAAGAGAAGATATAGACAAAAACATAGACTGAGATAGAAGAGGAAGTATATACAGAAATATATACAGACAGAAAAACGTACAAATTCCAAAATAAAACAACCAATTAGATAAATAAATTGACTGTGGTAAAATTAGAGAAGGAGAGAAAAGTATGAGGTGGAAGCAATGAACAGAGATATCGTTGCCTATATTTTATATTATTGTAACTGACATTTCTAGGAATATTGAGCTTCGGGCACTGCTGAATCATAATGTGCATTTTGTTCTAACTACACCTACTTTTCAACAAAAATATGCATTCATTTTTTGCGAAATTCTCAAATATTTTTGTTCCAAGTGCATCTGAACAAAGCTTATCTGTTTTTAACGTTTTAAGTGCCCATTGACAATCACAGAAGAGTAACACAACGAAAGAGTCTTCTCAAAATGGCGTTGCATTGGTCTAAGAAGATGACGGGCAAACAAGCAGGAGGCGTGCTTATGCTTTTTTATTTTTATGAAGCAAGAAAATTAAATCTTTGAATCTTTCTTCAATGCATTTAAGTATTGTTGTTTATTTATTTATCTATTTTTTATTTTCTATTTTTTTTGGGGGTGTGATTGGGGTGGGGGGGGGGTGGCGTGGTTTTTATTTTTATTTTTTGTTTGTTTCTTTTTTATTTTTGGACATGCCTATACTTTTAGATTTCTTATATTTTGTGAAAAATATGTTTTAACTAACATCTCTTATCAAAGCTGTATCCTTTCCAATACCAGTACATTATTGGTTTACAAACAGCTTCTCTCCATCTGCCCCATTTTTCTCTTTACTTATCTTTCTATCTGTTTGGTACACACACTCTCTCTCAGTCTTGCTCTTAATTTTTAATTTCTATGTTCAATTCTAATGGGGACACTATAGTCTAAACATATACACAAAGTGCAGTACCATACAGGATATTACAGACATCATCACTAACTAACTATAGATGCACGAGAAATTAAAACGACCTCAACTTTTTTTAATAATCAAAATTGACAAAACGTACTTCAGACTGTGGGTGTGTCAAGAGTTTTTATTAATTCTAATTACTGAAAATAGTTCTGACAAAATCCCGTAAGTTTGGAACTACAATGCTCTATCTGAAAATGGACTTTGGCCATTCTAGTCATAATTCTTTATCAAATCTCTGGATATTCCACACTAGGAGTTCATTCATGGTGAATATACTAAAGTTGCGTCATTACAATAGAAAACTTTTAGAGCTAGAGATATCAATTGAGTCAGGTTTAAAAATAGTTTCTTTAATGCAGTTATAGACATTTTCATACAACTATGAAGTGCATGACTTTATAAGGAGCAAGAACTTTTGCGCTCGTAGTTTCAAGAATTCGATGGTTGATCCATAAACAAATATCAACATGAAAATTTCGAATTCAAGAAAAGACATCAACAAAATGCCGTTGCTTTTTTATTATTAATTTTTGAGAAAAAAAGCAATCAAAAAGGAAAGAAAAACTCAATTGAATTTTCTAATAAGACAGAATATAGTAAGGGCACAGACAAATTAGAAACCAACAACGTAATAGGGGAAATTGTAAAGATCTTTATCATTTCAAAGACTATTTTGTGTGGTGAAATCAAATAATCAATGGAACTACTTAAAATAGTTTAAAAGCAATAAAAAAGACAAAGGGATTATTTAGCCTTCAATGAAGTGTACAGAGCAGTGAGCTTTCCTTTTATCAAACCCTCTGAAGGACCACAGTGACAACATCTAATGATTTAACTTATTTAGTCACTGGCATGCCCATTTAGCGGAAAAAGACTCACTTTGTCTTGCCAGAGCCACATATCACATCAAGGAGGCGTGTATTCCTTAGCGATGTTTAATGGGGCTGGTGAACACCATACTTAAAATGGAAGTGGTATGGGAAACTGATACTCTCCATAGTGGACCCATTGGGTGGCTGATTAGTAATTAAAATGAGAAAGGATTGGAAAGATAACTTATCCTCTTTAGCATCAAATAATGTTTTTCTTTTGAAAAGCCTTTTATCATCGAATCCACTTTGATTTTAACAAATGTACAGAGAGGGTAAAATTATTTCAAAAACATTTCAAATAGGAGCAACATGTCTTTGTGCATTACAATAGATCCCATGATAGATAAAACTTTGTCTATTTTGTAGAAATTCCACAGCAGAAATTGATAAAGAAACCTAGCTGACAATGCTTTGAAATTAAAATTAGATTTTTCGGTCTATAGTAAATTCAAAAAGACATATTTATACGCAAATTTCGAATTTGGAATTTAAGACAATGCATAAATCAAATGGTTATGTACTTTATTATCTCTTGAAAAAAAATTGAAAAAAAGAGCAAGCAAACAATCACCTGCAAGATTTAATAAATAAGATATAAATAGTAAAGGGCAAAGAAAATTTAGGGGAAAAAAAGGTAGATGAATATTTCAAATTGCAATGCTTGTTCAAACATTTAATGTGAGCATTCATTCTCCAACTTTCTTTGGAGTGCAATTACACAAGATTATCGTCAATCACGAAAAGGATAGATTGATGTAAAAAAAAAACCTATATAGTGTGGTTCAATTAAATTGATTAAAGAAACTACTTAAAAATAATACAAAAAAATGAGCTTAAACCAATTACCAGGCGATTATTTGGACATGAAGCTTCATGTTTCAGATAATTAGTTGACTCTTAACCTAGCAGAGTCATTTTCAAACGTTTTATCAGGAGGTGTATTCTTTTAAACAAGTCTGAAAACTAAACTAAAAACTGCCATTGAAAAATAAGAAACTGAGAATGAATTCAAATTTTAGAATATAGTATTACACGATACCAAAGATTCTCATTGCTTATATAAAAGCTAATTCAAAACAAATTAAAAGAGCACTTCCACCCAAAAACGCTAAAAAAAGCTGTAATTTAAAATGCGACGGAATATTCAATTTTTAACACAAAACATCATAGGGGGTAAGCAAAAATGAACGATGGCAGAGGAAATATTGCCATCATTGAAGACTGGTTAAAGTCTGAGATACAAGCAGTGATCAGGTTTCTGCATACTAAAGGCAATCTCCAGCCTGTCAGTTCTTTTAAACACGGCAGACATTTACCATAATTGACCAAATGGGACCCGATGGAGAAAAGTTATCATGTTGAACAGCGATTTGGTAGACGTTTTCTAGATTTTTTGAGGTATCAGGAAATTAAACATGGCTGCAGCAAACAACACTTAAGTCAGATGCAACCATCTGGAAACACCCGTACTCATCATCACCCAAAAAATTTTAATTCACGAGTCGTCAAAAAAACTCATGGCCACCTTTTTGAGGGACATAAAAGATGTTTCACATGTGAACTTTCTATCTCGTGGTAAAATTCTATAAAATGCAGATATTGTTAGACATTAGACATACTGACATAGGCTACACCACTTGCTTACTGCTAACTTTTGTCACATTTAAAACTTATATCAACACAACTGCAACAAAAAATATTACCATTAGTGTTGGCAATGTGTAGACAAAAGAGAACAATCAATAAATCGTTCAGTAACATTAGCTGTATTGCTTTGCCATTGACTACTGATAAACAGTATTATAGGTCAAGTATAAATTTAGATAAATTAATTACATTGCTGATAAACTCGAATATTGAAAAAAGAACCGAACAAATTTGGGATTAAAAAGGATTGAATCTTTTTGACTTTGCAAAGGAAGCAATATTCCTTAACTCATCCTTTTCATGAAAATAATGCCGCCCAATATCAATACGGCTATAAGTTTAAATCTAATAGAAAATTCTGGTCCAAAAACTGTATCAAAAGAAGTCTAATGCTATGATTGCTATCGTAGCAATGGCTGAGGATAAAGAACCAGTGAGGAACACCCAATCCCAGCCTATTGCTCTAATCAAAGCGTCAACAATGAATGGTTCCAAGAGAACTAGTGGAATGTTACCGGTGCGTATGAAGCCCATATTTGAAGCGCAGTGAATCTTTCCGAATTCAAACGCCGCTATTATGCTGAAGATCATCGTGTGCGGAGCCACACCAATATTCTCAATGACGACGAGAACCATGTACATCCAGGGACAGGTGTGGATAGCTATCACCATCAAAGACATAAACAAACATGACGCCGCATTAAGAATCATGCTTGTCTTACGAATGCCAATTCTGTCACTTGCTATTCCTACCAATGGGCAAATAAAAATTGTGCTTACATTGCTGATTATTCCAGTGGTGATAAGCATGGAATCATCGGAAATGGCCTGTTCTCCATATTCCTTATACAAGGCCAAATGGATATAAAAAGTGTGGTTCGATGTTACAAAGGCTAACCATACAAGCCAGAATCGTGCTGTCTTTAGCGCTTCTCGAGGTGACAGTTCTAAAACTTCACATTCTGCCTTGTTAACATATTCTTGGAGAGGACCATTTTGATCGTTTAAAGTGTCTTGGGCAAGGCCATTATTTTGGATTTCATCTGTATTTGGGTCACCATTCAAACATGAACTGGCTTTGTACATTTTAGCCTTAAAATCTTTATTTTGGCCATTATCTCCATAAAGTTGGGCATCGGAAACTTTTAGAGGCACTAGTTCCTTTTTCTGTACTGTTCCAGGTGTTTGGCATTTATCGCTATGGCTATCTAGCTGCTCATAAATCGATTTGTCAGTATTTGCCTTTGCTTTGTCCATGTGAAAATGGTTCTTACTACCAACATACATAAGAGCAGCACCGATCAACGTAGAGGCAGCTGTAATAGCACCTAACACTGTGAAGTAGGTTGGAACTCTGTTTAAGAGATTCTTGTCGGAGAAGTAAACTTTGTTATCAACTTTAAGGTCAGGTTTCTTGTTGCTAGGATTAATCACAGCAAAGGCTACGCCTATAAAGAGAACTGCTCCAACAGTAGAGCCAGCAGACATTATCCCAGCGGCAAACCCTCCGTGGTTTGGCATTTCCTGCAACAGCAGCTTCACAATCAAAGCATACACGATGCCAAAAGAAGTTCCCTGTAGGCATCCAAATATCAGCGCCAATGCTAAAGGTTCTTTTATTAAAAAATACACACTAAAGAAAGAAAAGGTCAATAGAATATCGCCAGCCAGCACGGAGATGTATATTCCCAAGCGATGTTCAATAGCGCTTGTGAGCATCATACCTAAAATGAAGGTAGAAGCAGACACTGATACTGTCCATAGTGGGCTCACGTAGAGACTAATTTTGTCTCTGTGCTCGTAGTAATAAGAGTCTATATAGGGTAAAACGTTGCCAAAAAAGCACGGCAAGCTTAATGAAAATGCGTTAAGGATAGTGCCAGTCAAGATGAGTAGATTTCTGTAGATTGAAATCATTTTGTAAATGTTCTTTAGACCTGTAGTGATTAAAAAAAACAACAAGAAAAATATTAAAATCAGAAATTAAGTTTAAACAAATTGCCGGCTAACATAAGTTTTTATTCTTCATTTTTTTCCCTCTTCATTTATTTTCTTCAATACTTTTTCACCTCAACATTTTCTTACCTATATCCTATAGTTAATTGGATTCTTCTGTGAATTATTTTCCTCATCTCCTATCCCTTATCTGTCTCCCTTATTCATTATCATCATCATCATCATCATCATCATCATCATCATCATTTCTGTCTCTCTCTCTCTCTCTCTCTCTCTCTCTCTCTCCTTCTCTCTCTTGTTTTAGAAGGCTCTAGGTGAGTTATCATGTTTAAAACTATAACACATAATATTCTGTTCCAGTCAAAAGTGACATATTTATAAACAATGATTTTTTTTAAGGAGAACAAGTGATAAAATAAAACTTTAAAAGTCAAAATTATTTTGGGCGAGGTCATTTTTTCATTTATACTTTTTTTTTGTTTTCTATCTATCTATATATCTGTCTATCTATCTATCTATCTATCTGTCTATCTATCTATATATCTGTCTATCTATCTATCTATCTATCTGTCTATCTATCTATCTATCATCTATCATCTATATATGCGTATATATATATATATATATATATATATTTGAAAATAGGTTGGAATAATTGATAAGAGTGCTCAACTGTGGGAGCTTTTCATAGATATAGATCTTACCTTGAGTTCTCTTCATACGACACTCGTGTTTCAAGCGGAGTATCACAAGTACACTAAAAGTTGATAACATTCGAGTTTCGCCACATAAAACCGTTCCAGATTTGTAGATAACTACAGTTGTTATCCCTTTTCTGTGTAAATGTTAGATGGTCTCTGTAGTTATGTCTTAACTTGATTTCTAAGGCAGAACTTCATATAACTGGCTGCCAAACAGTAATACACGAAAATCCTTAAGAAATCCCATTTATATCACTTTATATCTCAAATAACTAATACTTATTTTTGTTTGTGATACATATTCCGTGCGATAAAGAAAACCCTACAATTTTTTTTTATGATCAAATTTTAGAGTCAACTATTAGTTTATAGACTTGGTTTTTATTGGTCCCCTGTTAATTGAATCATTTATCTGACGCCTGGGCAGGGTGGTTGGAAAAATACTTAACATGAAAAGGAGATCATTATCAACATTAAATCAATATAGGGTGAAAAAACAAGCTTCATCCATCACTTATTTTGATTTTACCTTATTAAAAATGGGAATTTAAAACATATATTCGTTATTAAATAAAATTATCATTTTACCATTCGTAAATAGTGGTGCCAAAATATCTGTACACTCTCATTATTTATGGCTGGTAACCAGAGTTTGGCAACCAGAGAGAAGCCGTTTTATGAAAAAAAATGTTTAAAACAAAAAGATTATTATCACTTTTAAATGAGATTGTGGTTGAATTTTAGCATGGTATTCTGATACTAAACGGCTTTAAAAAGAATTTACCAATGTTTTATAGCCTTCACAGTCTTTAGGGCAAACGTTAAGAAATTTTTGTGTGTACAGATAAGCGAAGACCTTAATAAAGTAATTTTAAATCGGTAGAAGTTTTTATATAAACGTCTTAAATTCTAATTTCTGATAGATCTTTAGTATATTAATGAAACTGGACAAATATAATATCAAAAATACTGGTAAAAAATTTTAAATGGTCAAAAATTTTAATACTACTTGGATTTCCACCAAAATTTTACTGAAAAAAATATATTTTTGAGAAAGGGTGCCTTTTAATATTTTAATGCCCAAATCGATTCAATTAAAAAAAAAACCCAGCTTGATTTTATCTTTTAGGATTCGGGTCCTTTCTGAGCTTTAGGTACCAACCCTTTTATTTTCTGACGTTTGTTATGACTACTGCTTGATAAATTTCATTCCAAAATGTAATCTTGCTATAATTATTTTTATCCTGCTGAGGATATAAAAGATTAGCATTCATTCTACATTTTTTTAAATACTTGTATCTACATATTGATCGAAAAGATCATATGGATATATAAATAGAGAGAGACAGAGAGAGAGAGAGAGAGAGAGAGAGAGAGAGAGAGAGAGAGAGAGAGAGAGAGAGAGAGAGAGAGAGAGAGAGAGAGAGAGAGAGAGTAAGAAAAGACTTATTTAAAGAGAGACATGTCGGCACAAACACATGAAGAAAGAGACACAAACCGAGAGGAGTCGATAAAGAGAAGATATAGACAAAAACATTTACTGAGATAGAAGGGGAAGTATACAGAAATATATTTAGACCGAAAAAGGTAAAAAAAACCGCAAAATACAACAATTAAATAAATAATTTGACTGTGGTAAAATTAGAAAAGAGGAAGGGAGAACAGAATGACATAGAAGCAACGAACAGAGATATCGTCGCCTATATTTCATATTGCCGTAACTGACACTTCCAGGAATATTGAGCTTCGGGCATTGCTGAATCCTAATGTGCATTTTGTTCTAACTATACTTACTTTTCGATAGAAATATGCATTCATTTTTTTTTTTGCGAAATTCTCATAATGTTTTTGTTCCAAATGCATCTCAACAAATTTTATGAGTACTTAATGTTCTAAGTGCCCATTGACCAATCACAGGAGAGTAACACAGCGAAAGAGTCTTCTCAAAATGGCGTTGCATTGGTCTAAGAAGATGGCAGACAAACAAGCGGGATGTGTGCTTATGCTGTTTTATTTTTATGAAGCAAGAAAATTAAATCTTTGAATCTTCCTCCAATGCACTTAAGTGTTCTTTTATTTTTTTATTTTGTTTTAAATTTTTATCTATCTACCTATTTATTCATTTATTTATTTATTTTTTTTTTTTTTGGGGGGGGGGCGGTGGTGTTTTTTTTTTTTTTTTTTTGTTTGTTTCTTTTTTATTTATTTGGCATCCCTATACTTTTAAATTTGTTATAACTTGTGAAAATGTCTTAACTAATATCTCTTATCAAAGCTGTATTCGTTTAATCTGCATTTCTATCTAATCTGTCTCTCTCTCTCTCTCTCTCTCTCTCTCTCTCTTTCTCTCTGCCTTTCTTATTTTTCCTTCCTTTTTATTTCTGTGCTTTACTAATTCAACGTATGCTTTTTATTCTGAATAAATACTAATACATTATTAGTGTACTAACAATCTCTCTCCATCTGTCCCATTTTTTTCTTCCCCTATCTTTCTATCTGTTTGCAACACACACACTATCTCTCTCAGGCTTGTTATTAGTTTTTAATTTCTTTGTTCCATTCTAATGGATCACTATAGTCTAAACACATACCCAAAGTTCAGTACCGTACAGAGTATTACAGACATCATTACTTAATAACTATACATGCACGAGAAATTAAAATAACCTCACCCTTTTTTAAATATCAAAATTGACAAAAAATACTTCAGACTGTGGGTGTGTCAAGAGTTTTTATTAATTATAATCACTGAAAATAGTTCTGACAAAATCCCATAAGTCTGGAACTATAATGTTCTATCTGAAAATGGACTTTGTCCATTCTAGGCAAAATTCTTCATAAAATCTTTCGATATTCCACTCTAGGAGTTCATTCATAGTGATAGTAAATATGTTAAAGTTGCGCCATTACAACTAGAACACTTTTAGAGCTAGAGATATCAACTGAGTCAAGATTAAAAATGGTTACTTTAATACAGTTATAGACTTGTTTATACAACTATGAGTTGCACTAATTTATGAAATAAAGAGCAAGAACTTTTGCGCTCTTAGTTTCAAGAATTTGATGACTGATCCAAAAAAACAAAACAAAACAAATATCAACATTCAAATTTCGAATTTAAGAAAAGACATCAACAAAATGCCGTTGCAATTAAAAAGAAAAGAAAAAAAAAACTCACTTGAATTTTCTAATAAGACAGAATATAGTATGGGCACAGACAAATTAGAAATTAAAGATGCCACTAACCACGCTTTCTGTTGTCAGGGGTAGAGACCTCTTCAACTTAAGCTTGTGTTGGGTGCTGACGCAGGGCTGTGTTGATGGTGAACTTCAAATGTCTAGACAAGTTCTTCATAATCTGTCTACGTTCAAGCTGAGGTCTTACCAGCTCCTAGGCCACAGTAATGTAGAGCTCTTCTATCTTTGTTTGACAGCTTGTCGGAGAGGTTAACTTTGCGCCAGAGGACAAGCGCAGCTATGGATGCAAGGTCCAGCACGTTGTAAAACAGTAATATCGGCCACCTGTTTGTTTTCCGTTGGTGGTAACTGCATGACACATTTTGGTCCATGCTATCCACCCCTCCTTTTGTGGCATTGTACGACTTCACTATCTTTGGTTTCCTTGTCTCTACATCAAAATTGTCATCGTGATGCATCGTGCTCAAAACAGCAACATGCTTTTTTTTATTTGATTTATACGCAACAATTGTGGTTTTATCTTTTGAAAGCCGAAGATGGCATCTCCCTTCTTTAGTCCTTGTCCAGTTTGAAACTCTTGTGGCAAAAAGCGTTTGTCCCTCCTTACTGTTTCAACAAGTGCCATATTGTTGGCCAGTAGATGTGCACTTAATTCCATGTCCGTGAAGAAATTGCCTACTGTTAGGTTTCTGCCAATACCAAAGTAAGGTAGAGCTATAGCAGTATTCCTCCCAATGTTTGTTTCCCTCTTTTGCCCGTTTCGTCCCAGGTAGAGATCTCCGTGAAGAGGAAAACCATTCTCGGAATCGCAAATCCAGAAAATTTTAATCCCATACTTATCCGGCTTTAATGGGAGGTACTGTAAAAATGCACATCGCCCTCTCCAAGGCATGAGTTGCTCGTCTACGGTGAGAGTCGGCCCAGGCACATATTCTCTGCTCAAGTTTCCTTCAAAGTCTTCCCATAAGTCTCGCAAAGGGGCAAAGGCATCCTTCTCTCTTCTTTGACTCCTCGTTTCCTTGCCATCGAATCTCACGTGGTTGCTAAGCTTTATAAAACGATCTCTACTAAAGCATGCCATCACCAGTGGGTTGCCCTCTGTTTTACTCCACAGAATTGTTGTCGGTGTGCCATTATCTCTCAACAACCCCATGTGAAGGAGACATCCGATAAACCCTTCGATTTCTGTGGCATCGGTATGTCTCCACTGCTCACCACGAACCCTCTGCCCTTCCTTGTTGGTGCATTTTGCAATTCTTTTAATCATCTTGGCATTGGCAATTTTTTTTATATGCAGCACCAGCTGTATGCATGTTTTTTTGATTTATGACATGCCTGATTGGTGGTCTAAATATATTCCTGGAAGAAGTTTTTGTGGGTTCGGGTGCATTCTTGCACCACACATTGCCATCTTTGGATTTGTAATACCCATGGAGGTCGCTGGGTAAGTCAAAATGTGCTGAAGTAGGCAAAATCGAGGAGGTGGGCGCAGGATAAGAGCTTGGCGATACGTTACGATTGTCTGAGCCAGTTGAAACACCACCCTCCACCTAGCTGCTCAAGAAGGCCATATCTAGTGTTTGAAGGGTTGTGATGCTCATCATCCTCAGAGTGTTCATCCGAAGAACTTGTATATATCCTTCAAATCGTATCCTCTTCAAGGTCGCTTTCCCTATCCATTTCATCCTCACCTATCTGCTCATGGGCGAAATCGCTTTCGAAATGGCAAAAAATATTTTTCCGCTCCATAAGACACCCATGTGAGGATTGGATAATATGTCTCAATTATACTTTACATATTGGCCCAGGCAGACCTTTACAGACCAGATCAACTCAACTTATAATTCAGACCAATGCAATATCGCTGCCTTTTACTAAGCTTAGGCTAACACCATTCCACAATTATTGATTTAAAAAACTACCTTAAGCCGGTATAGTAAAAGAAGACTCCAGCAGGGCTTTTGGTTACAGAGGAAAAATCCAGTTGCAAAGTAGCAAGCCTCCATCTAGACCTAACACTAACACCCGTTATGTGCCACCCCCTCCCCCCCCCCGCCCCTCTTATCTCTCTCTCGCTCTCTCTCTGTCTCTCTCTCTCTCACTCTCTCTCTCTCTCACTCTTTCTGTTGTAAGTTACACCTCATTTAATCAGTGGGCTGACCAATCACATCACAGTATCTTGACTGCATGCCTGTTTATCATCCCTTCTCGCACATTGTATCACACGACACGTTCGCATTCTTTGTCTAGACCTAGCCTAGGGCCTAGACTGTTGTACATGACGTACAGTTAAATATACATTATTTATTGTCTATTTAACATGTGGGGGCACAAAGTCACCCCCGACGTACGGTTAAGTATACATCAGTTATTTGTCTATTTTATATGTGGGGGCACAAAGTCACCCCGACGAACAGATACGATAGCAAACACGAGGTACGGATAGGGTTAAAGAGACGTGCATGTGGTCTACAAATAGGTTGATAAATTAATAAATTATTCTCTATCGCTGATTTAGGTTGAGCAATTGTTTTGACTTAGAGAAGCATAATACCAAAGAGAGAAATGCAGACTCTTGTTTAGAGATACGATCTTTACTTTTTACTTAATACCAAATTGAGCTTTGGCGTCGTTCTGCTATGCGATCAGAATAAAATTATCAGGCTTTACTGGCATTTGTATATTTCTCTTTCAAAAATGGTATAAAGATACTAAAAACTAATTTGCTCAACCATAAAGTGATTTCAACATCAAAAGAGAGGTGAATAGAAGTTATGATAATAAAAAGAACACCTGTCAATGAAATCGGAGTGGGAAAAAGTTAGAAGTTAGATGTTATATGGTTATGCCGCCATTTATCTCAACAGAAAATGATATTAGTCAACCATTCAGGTAAAACTATGACTATGGCCTCACTTCCCAAAGTCTTCAGCCATATTTTCAAAAAAAACAATGCACAGCTAGTTATCAAGCATGAGCCATCATTGGATTCATTAAAGTGTTGGTATTTAATGCACCAATATTCATCGAGTGTTGAATTAATGTAAAATTCTTTGAAAAGAACACCCCTGAGAACTATTTCGTTAATTAAGTTATAAAGCAGAAAATGCTTTTCATAACTAATAATAATTTGACACAAACCCAAACAATACAATGTGACTCAAGGAACATTTTGCTCTAGGCTATTCATTGTTTTTTTTTATTAGCAACACATTCTAGCTACGTTTCACTGTGTTGGCTTGATTTTAGAGCGTATACGAGATCTAGGTAGATCTAGGTCTAACGCCAATCTTTACATAAAAATATTTGATATTGTTAAACGGAAAACAAAATTCTGATCCTTTAAAAAATCAACTCATCTTCAGATCTAGGGTGAGCGGTTTCTCTGAAACGAACCAATTTTTGTATATGAACTGTCAGCATTCTTTTCAGATAAACAACAAGCCCGTGTACAAATCCAATATTGTATATTAACAACCTTTTCGAATAAAAAAAAATCCAAGCAGACTTTCCCAAGCCATTAACGTTAGTTCAATACATTCTAATGATTTTCCTCATATTTAAAAGTTCTTTGAAAAACTATATACATATATATATATATATATATATATGTCTGTGCGTGTGTCTCTCTATAAGTACCAATTTAGAGGGAATAATATCTACAATAGAAGCAGACAAGACCAGTGGGGCTGGTGAACATCATACTTAAAATGAAAGTGGTAAGGGAAACTTACACTGTTCATAGTGGACTTATTGGGTGACTAATCAGTAATTAAAATGAGGAAAGATTGAAAAGATAACTAACCCATTTTAGCATCAAATAATGTTACTTTTTAAAAGCCTTTTCACATCGAATCCACTTTGATGTTAACAAATGTACAGAGAAAATAAAATTATTTTTAAAACATTTCATATATGAGCAATAGGACCATCATTTTTACAAAGAACATGTTTATGTCTTTGTGCATTACAATAGATCCCATGATAGATAAAACTTTGTCTATTTTGTAGAAGTTCTACAGCAGAAATTGATATAGAAAGCTAACTGACAATGCCTTGAAATGAAACCTAAATGTTTCGGTCTATATTAAATTCAAAAAGACATATTAATATGGAAATTTCGAATTTGGAATCTAAGACAATGCATAAACTAAATGGTTATGTACAAGGAAACAATCTCCTGCAAGATTTAATAAGACAGAATAAATAGTAAAGGCAAAGAAAATTTAGGAAAAAAAGGTAGATGAATATTTCAAATTGCAGTGCTTGAAAACACATATAAAAACTTTCTTTGGAGTGCAGTTACAAAAAAGGTTATCGTCAACCACGAAAAGGATCTATTGCTGTAAAAAAAAACAAAAAAAAAACTATAATTATTGTGTTGTTTAATTCAACTGCTTAAAGAAACTAATTAAAAATAATTTTGAAAAATGAGCTTAAACTAATTACCAGGCGATTATTTGGACATTAAGCTTCATGTATCAGATAATTAGTTTACTGTTAACCTAGCATAGTCATTTTCAAACGTTTTATCAGGAGGGATATTCTTTTTAACAAGCCTGAAAACTAAACTTAGTTTTAAATTATGAGTTGTGAAAAGTAAAGAAGTCGTTATGAGCGCATTTAGCAGGACAGTGGAGTAAGTTGAGGAAAGCCTAAAAATGAAGCCTGACTCTAAATCTCTCAGCAAGAATACTTTGAGAGAGGGGAAGGGACGAGAAATGAAATGACTGGATGACTTTTACATCAAACCAGAATGTCGTTTAGGAATATGCGGTCTTTACCCTTCATCCAGTACAAAAACAAAAAAAAATTGGGGTATATTTCTTATGGGATCCGAATACTACCACCAGTCTCAGTTAATAACTCTACATCTTTCTCTTGAAAAAGAAGGAAAGATACTAAAGATTGAAAAAAAAAACTGTAGAACCACAGACTACATTACGTAAATGCAAAATAAAGTAATATAAAGATACTAGTCAAGGGGGAACAAAAGAAAAAAAGCTATCAGTAGAGGTAAAAAAAATGTTTCATGTTATAATCCTACCTTCTTTAAATATGAAATAAAAATGATGAATCCTTCAACTAAAAGTAAAATCATGGCTGCACTTGCCATAACCTCTAGCCTTGAGAGTAGATACGATGCTCAAGTAGGAAATAACAACTACCAATGACTTCACCGACGGGTCGATATTTTATAAAACAATATTTTCTGAATATCGAGTTTATCTGAAACACATTGAGAATGATCCCGTTATCTATATGAACTGTTCAAATTATGAGCAGTAAAAACTGCCATTGAAAAATAAGAAACTGAGAATGAATTCAAATTTTAGAATATATTACACAATACCGACGATTTTTATTGCTTATAGTAGCTAACTCAAAGCAAATCGAACGAGCGCTTCCTTCCAAAAACTGCTAAAAAAAGCTGTAACTTACAATGCGATGGAATATTCAATTTTCAACGCAGAGCACCATAGGGGAAAGCGAAAATGAGCAGTGCGTGAAGAAATATTGTCATTATTGAAGACTGGTTAAAGTCTGATATACAAGCAGTGATCAGGTTTCTGCACACTTAAGGCAATTTCAATAAAAAAAATTTTTGAAGGACGTGTTTTATGGCAAAGATGGTATGAGCAAAAAGAGTTAATCGGTGGTGCAGTAAATTCAATAAAACATTTTATTGAACTCTATGTGAACAACTGGGATAGAGGAAAGCGTCGGGACCTTGCGTGCCCAAAGAACTAACAAATGGTCGCAACGATGCAAACATAAGCCTGTCAGTTCTTTTAACTACGGCAGACGTTTATCATTATTGATCAAATCGGACCCGTAAGAGAAAATTTATGATGTTAATCAGCGATTTAGTAGACGTTTTTCAGATTTTTTTTTTGAGGCATCAAGAAAAAATATGGCTGCAGCACACAACACTAAAGGCAGAGCAAGATGCCACGATCTGGAAACACACGTCCTCATCAACACCCCAAAAATTTTAATTCACGAGTCGTCAAAAAAACTCATGGCCACCTATTTGAGGGGCATAAAAGATGTTTCACTGGTGAACTTTCTATCCCGTGGTAAAATTCTATAAAATGCAGATATTGTTAAACATTTGACATACTGACATAGGCTACACCATTTGCTCACTTCTAACTTTTGTCACATTTAAAAAATATATCAACACAACAGCAACAAAAAATATTACAATTAGTGTTGGCAATGCGTAGACAAAAGAGAACAATCAATTAATCGTTCAGTAACATTAGCTTTATTGCTTTGCCATTGACTACTGATAAAAAGTATTATAGGTCAAGTATTAAAAAATTTAATTATATTACTGAGAAACTTGAAAATTGAAAAAAGAGCCAAACTAATGTAGGATTAAAACGGACTTTGCAACGGAAGCAATATTCCTTAACTCATCCTTTTTATGAAAATAATACCGCCCAATATCAATACAGTGATAAGTTTAAATCTAATAGAAAATCCTGGTCCCAAAACTATGTCAAAAGAAGTCTAATGCTATGATTGCTATCGTAGCAATGGCTGAGGATAAAGAACCAGTGAGGAACACCCAATCCCAGCCTATTGCTCTAATCAAAGCGTCAACAATGAATGGTTCCAAAAGAACCAGTGGAATGTTACCGGTGCGTATGAAGCCCATATTTGAAGCGCAGTGAATCTTTCCAAATTCAGACGCCGCTATTATGCTGAAGATCATCGTGTGCGGAGCCACGCCAATATTCTCAATGACGACGAGAACCATGTACATCCAGGGACAGGTGTGGATAGTTATCACCATCAAAGACATAAACAAACATGACGCCGCATTAAGAATCATGCTTGTGTTACGAATGCCAATTTTGTCACTTGCTATTCCTACCAATGGGCAAATAAAAATTGTGCTTACATTGCTGATTATTCCAGTGGTGATAAGCATGGAATCATCGGAAATGGCCTGTTCTCCATATTCCTTATACAAGTCCAAATGTATATAGAAAGTGTGGTTTGATGTTACAAAGGCTAACCACACCAGCCAGAATCTTGCCGTTTTCAGAGCTTCTCGAGGTGACAAGTCTACAATTTCACAATTTTTCCTCTCATCGTATTCTAGTGAAAGATTTTTTCTTTGCATTTCTTCTGTAATTGGAATACCGCTCAAAGACGGACCGGTGGTGCATAAATCGGCTTTAAGAGATTTATCTTGTCCATGACTACCATAAAATCGAGCACCCGAAATATTTAGAGGAACTGCTCCTTTTCTGTCGGTTGTTGAAAGCATGTTGTATGCACCGCTATAACCAGCTATCTGATTGTGAACCGGCTCATCGGCATCTGTTGCTGCCTGTGTTTTGTCTTTATATAAATTTTTGCAACTACCAATATACATAAGAGCAGCACCACTTAATGTAGCGACAGCTGTAATGGCACCCACCACCAGGAAGTAGGTTGGAACTCTACTTATTAGATTCTTGTCGGAGAAGTAAACTTTATTATCGACTTTGAGATCAGGTTTCTTGTTGCTAGGATTAATCACAGCAAAGGCTACGCCTATATAGAGAATTGTTCCAATAGTAGGACCAGCCGACATTATCCCTGTAGCAAGTCCTCCGTGGTTTGGCATTTTCTGCAACAATAGCTTCACAATCAGAGCAAACACCACGCCGACAGAAGCTCCATGTAGGCCTCCGAATATCAGCGCCAGTGCTAAAGGTTCTTTTATTATGAAATACACACTAAAAAAAGAAAGGGATATAAAGATATCGCCAACCAGTATGGAGGCGTGTATCCCGAAGCGATGTTCGATTTGGCTTGTGAACATCATAGCTAGAACTAAGATAGAGATAGAAACTGATACTGTCCACAGTGGACTCACATAGAAGCTATATTTGTCTCTGTGCTCGTAGTAATAAGAGTCTAAATAAGGTAAAAGGTTGCCAAAAAAGCAAGCTATGCATGTTGGAAATGCATTGAGTATGGCACCACTTAAGATTAGTGAAACTTTGTAGCTTGGAATCATGTTGTTTTATATCTTTAATCTGCAAAAAAAAAATATAGAAAACAAAAATTAGAACCAAATGGTAAGTTCAACTAAATTCACATAAATATAGATATTAATCCTCTTCATTTTTTCTTACTCAATTGCTTTAATATTTTCTTGTTCTAAAACAGCGTTTTCTTCGATCCTATAGCATTCTTTTTTTTCCTTGAATCATTCTTTTTCCTCAGTCTTAACCCCCACTCTTTATACCGTTTATCCTTTGTCCTTCAGTATCCCTGGATAAATTCTTTTATATATTTCTTTTGATCTTTTCTCCTTTTATTTTCTCCTCCTCCTCCTCTTCTTCTTCTTCTTCTTTTTCTTCTTCTTCTTCTTCTTCTTCTTCTTCTTCTTCTTCTTCTTCTTCTTCTTCTTCTTCTTCTTCTTCTTCTTCTTCTTCTTCTTCTGCTTCTTCTTTTTCTTCTTCTCTGCTCTCTCTCTCTCTCTGTGTCTCTCTCTTCTCTCGGTCGTTCTGTCTGTCTGTCTGTCTGTCTGTCTGTCTGTCTCTCTGTCTCTGTCTCTGTCTGTCTCTCTCTCTCTCTCTCTCTCTCTCTCTCTCTCTCTCTCTCTCTCTCTCTCTCTCTCTCTCTCTTTCTCTTTCTCGGCACAATGCTCCGTGCGTCGTCGTTCTAAAACTGTTACACATCATACTTCTCTTGTAGTTTTGAGTGACACATTACGCAGACTTGTTAAAGTAAACCAAAGTTATACTTTGGGCATTGTAGCTTTTTTTTCCATATAAAGAAGCCTAAATTGGATAACAAGTTAAAAAAGTTAATTTACCGTTCAAGCTTTTAGGATAACTTTAGATAGCAATTCTTTTCAAAACTAATGTAAGATGGTCTCTCCAGTTCCGTCCTAATTTAATGTCTTAGGCAGGACTTTATTTCACTGGTTGTCAAACAGCATTGCACGAAGATCCTAAAAAAAACCCATCAAAGTACGTTATCAATACTGATGTCTAGCAAGGTTAACTGTATCGGTTGTGTGTTGGGTTTTATTACTCAAAGACACATATTTTGCCAAAGCAAATGAATTTGAATAATTCTTGTTAAGCCAACTGTCTCGGTAGTTCATTGACTTGAATAGGCTTAGTTTCGTGTGAAGTTCCAGTTAAAAATATGTGATCCCCCCTGACAACTTGTTGAAAAATTACATGGGATAGAGATGCAAGGTGTTAGTAGTGTAACAAAAGGTGGGGCATAAGCTTCATCCATGACCTAATTCTTTGTTCCAATAAAAAATTTGTAGAATATAATTATAACAGCGATGTTTTCCGCTTAAAGGGCTTCTTTTATCACTTTCTGCTTATCGTTCAATAATACAGCAAACAAGAAGTTAACACTCTCACTGTTTGTAACTGGTGAACAAAGAGGGTAGCCGCTTTTTTATTTGTTAAAAAGAACTTTTAATGCGACCTAATATTAATTTATAATCGTATTACTTATTATTTTAAATAAAATTAAACCCTGAAAGTATTCATGCCGAACAGAAATCATAGTTTGTAATGTTCTGTAACCTTAAATGTAGGACTTAATTTGGTGTATTTTGTGGAATCACGAAGACCGCAACATTGATCTAGCTATCTTTAAGAGGTGGGTGTATTTTAAACCAATGTCTAGATCTTTATCCATCCATAGGGAAATCTTGGGCACTATGTGAAAATACCCATTTGTGAGGTTATTATTAACGTTATTTTCAAAGGAAATCATTGCTACAATAGAGTAGAAATTGGAGACGTGTCGACGTAATTTTTTTATGCTTTTTTTTTTTTTTGGTAAATTTCCAACGTGACATTTGGAAAAAAAACCGGATGCAAATTACTAAGAGCTTAATTAATCATGGAGAAGAAAAGCTCATATTTTTTCCATTACTTGCATTCACATATCTCAATTATTGTTTTTCTTTCATTTTATTACTTCATTATAGCAGCGGGTAGCATCAGAGCTAATAAGCAAATTCAGTAAATAAATTTGATGCTTTTAAAAAATTCATATTCGCTTTTTGAAATCCATCTCGTTGAGGGGCGCATTTTTCTTGTGTGCTAAAATTAAATTTTGTAGATTTCTCTTGCTTGTGTCTAATTGATATAATTAATGTTGGTGGATCAGCTTTTATCTTTTGTGGCAGTGGAAAACCATTTAGCAGTTTCATTGAATGCTTCAATTTCCAGCATCTCTCTTCTATTCCCTGACTTAAAATGATAGTTGTCTGAATTGGTCCATCTTTCACTTGAGTGAAGGATATCAATCTACCAGGCTTTGGGTTCATACAAATTACGTGGGTTATCTCCCCGTGTTCCGCACTTTCAACACAAAAGCTGAATAGCTGTTGATTTTTCGCAGCAGATGATATATTTAAATAATGAAATTCCCTAGCTTGTGTCTAATTGGTGTAGAAAATTTAGGCCGTTTCAACCTTTGTCTTTTGTGAAATTGAACATACCTTTGGCAGTTTCCACCATCTCTATTCAATCCCATGATTTAAAATTGTAATTCTCTTCACTTTACATCCTCAAATTGAGTCAAGACTATCAATCTATTAGCCTTTGAATGCATTCTAGTTTCGTGTATTATCTCATTTGGTTTGAAAATTTCAACGTGAAAGCTTGGTAGCCTTTTAATGTTTCACAGCAGATGATATGTTAACTTGTTAGAAGAGCTATCAATTTCTGAACAATGAATAATAAATGTTTAGTTTGACAACTCTCTTCCGATTTCATATACGAAGCTTGAATGTGACGAAGAAACAAATTTTTAATGCAGTGTAAAGTTCATCCATGAAAGGCTAAAACCTTTCAGACTTCGCCGCATTTGTTAGAGCATTTGAAATTAAAATGAGGTAAGATCGGAAAGGTAACATATTCTATTTAGTATCAAAGAATTTTTTTTCCTTGAAAAGGCTATCATCATGAAACCCACATTGATGTTTACAAATGGACTGAAGGAATATATGAAAATTATCTTGAAAACGTGTTCATTTCAAATAGGATTGGTAAGAGCATCCTTTTAAGTGTGGATGGATTTTTTTCCTTCCTGCAAGAAAAGGCTTTATTAAACAATATAAATTCTGTA
Source organism: Elysia crispata (assembly GCA_033675545.1). Taxonomy (NCBI): domain Eukaryota; kingdom Metazoa; phylum Mollusca; class Gastropoda; family Plakobranchidae; genus Elysia; species Elysia crispata. Next base: position 41,589 of record JAWDGP010003463.1, read on the forward strand.
CAATCGAGGTTTTTTTTGGGGGGCAAAATTATCTCCTTCTCTATAATAAGCAAAGTGCACTATTGGCTGATCATTGACCGCTACAGTTCTTGGGAGAAATCTAAGTTTCATAAGACGCTTATCGTGTCTGAGAATAAACTTAATGCAATATTAATACAGATGTTATCCTTTCTCAGTAGAAATACTGTATACTATTCTTACTAAACTGGCATTGACCGCTACAGTTCTTAAGATATCCAAAAGACCTGGATAATGTGTAATAATATTTTTTTTCATGTTTTTTCTTTAGCCAATTAAAATTAATGTAATTTAAATAAGAAGCTTGACTTCTCATTATAACTACTATACTTATCAAAATGGCATTGCATTTTTGTTCGATCTGCCCCGTCAATAATATTATTGGTTCGTATCCCTCTTGGTATAAAATGTAAAAATGTAATTATCATCTTCAACCCAAAGCATTATGTTTTGCTCTGCTGTAATTTTACTATTATTTGGCCGCTAGGCGTCATTTATCACATAAAACAATCTGAACAACTACACTGCTATAGTCCAATAAGTTGAGTCTAAACCTAGCACTGTCATTGTCGTATGTTTTTTCAGCAAGAATATTTTTTTTCGCAAGTCTAATAAATGAATTTGATTCTAAAATTAAAGCAGCAAAAAGTAAACAAGTCGTTTAAGTAGTGCATTGGCGTGAGTTGAGGAAGGTTTAACAATTAATCCTGATTCTGAATCTTTCAGCATGAATACTTCTAGAGTCAGGAGTCTAGATAGTGTAAAACGTTGCCAAAAAAGCACGTAATGCAAAATGGAAATGAGTTAAGGATAGCGCCAGTCAAGATGAGAAGATATCTGTAAATTGAAATCATTTTGCAACTATTTTCTTAGATCTGTAGACACTAAAAAGAAAAGCAAAACATTAAACCAGAAATTAAGTTTAATCGAAATACGGGTTAACATAAGTTTATTTCTTCATTTCTTCTCTCTTCATTAATTTTCTCCAGTATTTTTTTTACCTTAACATTCTCTTACCTCTATCTTATGGTTAATTTAATTCTCCTCTGAGTCTGAATCATTTTTTCCTCTCCTATCCCTCGTCTGTGACCCTTATTGATCATATCTCTCTCTATCTCTTTCTCTCTCTCTACCTCTCGTTTTACAATGCTCTAGGTGAGTTGTCATGTTTAAAACCATAACACATAATATTCTGTTCCAGTTAAAAGTGTCATTTTTATAAAAAAAAATTTTTTTTTAAATGGGAACAAGTAACAAAATAAAACTTTTTAAGTAACAATTATTTTGGGTAAGGGCATGTTAAATTAATTTTATAAAAATGTTTGTTTCCTTTTCTTTTCTATCTATCTTTCTATCTATCTATCTATCTGTATATATATATATATATTATCACACAAGAAAACTAAAATTGAATAACGTTCGAGTTTCGCCACATAAAACCTTACCGTTCCAGATTTGTAGATAACTGCAGTTGTTACCCCTTTTCTTTGAAAATGTTGGATGATCTCTCTAATTCTGTCTTAACTTGATTTCCAAGGCAGAACTTGATTTGACTGGCTGTCAAACAGTAATACTCGAAAATCCTAAAGATACAAAAAAATAAAATTTAAATCACTTCATAAATCAAATGACTAACACTGTTTTTTTGTTTGTAGCACATATTCCGTGCGATTAAGAGAAACCTACAAATACTTTTTGAGGATAAAATTTTATAGTCAACAATTAGTTTACAGACTTGGGTTATCTTAGTCCCCTGTTAACTGACGCCTGGGCAGGGTGGTTGGAAAAATTCTTAACTTGAAAAAGAGATCATTATCAACATTAAATCAATATAGGGTGAATATTTTGTTTTACCTCATTACAATAAAAAATGTAAAACATGTATAACTTAAAAAGAAAATTATCATTTTACAGTTCGTAAATAGTGGAGCCAACAAGAACTGTACTCGCTCATTATTTCTGGCTGGTAAACAGAGTGTGGCAGTCAGAGCGAAGCCGTGTTATAAAAAGGGTTTAAAACAAAAGTACTTATTGCGACTTTTAAATGAGATTACTGTTTGAGTTTTAGCATGGTAAACATATCATTTCTAATACTAGGCGGCATTAAAAAAGAACATACCATGTGTTTTGTAGCCTCCGGAGTCTTCAGGGCAAGCTCTTATAACTTTTTGTGTGTATAGATACTCGAGGACCTTGATATAGTAATTTTAAATGTGTAGAAGTTTTTATATAAACGTCTAAAATTCTAATTCTGGTAGGTCTTAATGTGTGAATAAAACTGGACAAATCTAATACAAAAAAGCACTCGTGAAAACTTTGAAATGGTAAAAGTTTTAATACTGCATGGATTTCCACCAAATTTGTACTGGAAATCTATTTGTTGAGGAAGGGTGCCTTTTATTATATTAATGCCTAAATCCCAATAAAAACGAACGTCACCTCGCTTTTAATTTTAGGATTCGGTCCTTTCTGAACTTTCAGTACTAGCCGCTTTATTATCTGATGTTTGTTATGACTGCTGCATGATACTTTCATTCCAAAATGTAATCTTACTATAATTATTTTTTCCTGCTGAGGATATAAAAGATAAGCATTCCTTTTACATTTTTTGAATATTTGAATCTACATGTGGATCGAAAATATTGTGCAAATCCTTAGCAAAAGAGAGAGAGAGAGAGAGAGAGAGAGAGAGAGAGAGAGAGAGAGAGAGAGAGAGAGAGAGAGAGAGAGAGAGAGAGAGAGAGAGAGAGAGAGAGAGAGAGAGAGAGAGAGAGAGAGAGAGAGAGAGAGAGAGAGAGAGAGAGAGAGAGAGAGAGGGGTGGGGGAGATAGAGAGAGGGAAGGGAGGGAAGAAAAGGCATATTTGAAGAGAAGCACGTCGGCACAAACACATGGAGAAAAAGACTCCAACCGAGAGGAGTACACAACTACAAAAACATGGACTGAGATAGAAGAGGTATAAAAAAATATATTAAGACAGAAAATCGTACAAAATGCACAATAAAACAATGAAGTAAACAAATGAATTGGCTTGTAATATTAGAAAAGAAAGGGGGGGGGGGGGAGAAAAGAATGACATAGAAGCAATGAACTATATCGTCGCCCATATTTTATATTATTGTAACTGACACTTCCAGGAATATTGAGCTTCGGGCACTGCTGAATCTTAATGTGCATTTTGTTCTAACTGCACTTACTTTTCAACAGAAATATGCATTCATTTTTTTTGCGAAATTCTCAAAATATTTATGGACCAAGCGCATCTCAAAAGAGTTTATCTGTGTTTAATGTTCTAAGTGCCCATTGACCAATCACAGAAGAGTAACTAAGCGAATGAGTCTTCTCAAAATGGCGTTGCATTGGTCTAAGAAGATGACAGACAAACAAGCAGGAGGTGTGCTAATGCTTTTTATTTTTATGAAGCAAGAAAATTAAATTTTTGAATCTTTCTTTAATGTATTTTAGTGTTTTTTAATGTATTTATTTGTTTATTTATTTACTTATTTAATTATTTATTTATAAATTAGCATGCCTATACTTTTAAAAAATTTTATATCTTGTGAAAAGTGTTTTAACTAATATCTCATATCAAAGCTGTATCCTTTTCATCTGCCTTCCTATCTAGCATTTCCCCCCCCCCCCCCCCCTTTCTCACTCTCTCTCTCTCTCTCTCTGCTTACTTGTTTCCCCTTCCTTTTTTATTTCTGTACTTTAGGTTTTACTTATTCAATGTGTGATTTTTATTCTGAATAAATACCAGTATATTATTGGTCTGCAAACAATCTCTTTTCATCTGCCCCATTTTTCTCTTACACTATATTTCTATGTTTGCAACACACACACTCTCTCAGTCTTGCTCTTAATTTTTAATTTCTATGTTCAGTTCTAATGGAACATTATAGTCTAAACACATACCCAAAGTTCAGTATCATACAGAGTAATACAGACATCATCTCTGACTAAATATATGTGCACGAGAAATTCAAGTAACATCACCCTTTTTTAAATATCAAAATTAACAAAACAAAAAAAAAAAAAAAAAAAAAAAAAAATGCTTCAGACTGTGAGTGTGTCAAGAGTTTTTTTTTAAATCAATTCTAATCACTGAAAATAGGCCTGACAAAATTCCGTAACTTTGGAACTACAATGCTCTATCTGAAAATGGACTTTCCCCATTCTAGCCAACATTCTTCGTCAAATCTATGGATATTCCACACTAGGAGTTCATTCATAGTGATATTGAATATGTTTAAATTGCGTCATTACAACCAGGACAATTTTAGAGCTAGAGATACCATCCAATAAAGTTTTAAAATCAGTTTTCTCAAAAGCAGCTAAATGTCAGTTAGAACAATCTTATACTGAGGCCACGATTTATAGACGTACAGTGGACATACAAATATAAAAGGAACTAATGGAGAGTGAGATAATGGGTGAGTAGGTAGACAGAAAAACATGTTCAAACAGATCGTGAAGAAACTAAGATGGAGAGCAAGAGAGACAGTCAGAGAGGGGAGAGAACTATAGTTTATAAACTAACGGGTAGTCCAACCTCATCTTAAACTGAGACATGTATGTGGTCTACAAATAGATTGAAAAATTAATAAACTGTTATCTGTCGCTGATTTGGGTTGAGCAATTGTTTTGACTTAGAGAAGCATAATATCAAAGACAGAAATGTTCTCGTAGATGAGCCTGCAAAAGTTTCAAAACTGCATCAATAAGTTGTAGAAAAAAAATAGAAATATTTTGAAGAGTACCCTCTAGAGGTTTTTTTAATCGGAAGAATAGAATTCACATATTCAATCAGGTTTATAAATGGTTACTTTAACACAGTTATGGACATTTTTATATAACTAAGGATTGCATGAATTTATAAATGAAAGAGCAAAAACTTTTGCGCTCTTAGTTTCAAGAATTTGATTTTTGATCCAAAACACATATCAACATTCAAATTTCGAATTCAAGAAAAGACACGAAAAAAATCCCGTGTTTTTTTGTTATTAACTTTTGAGAAACAAAAACAATTAAAAAGAAAAGAAAACACTGACTTGAATTTTCTAATAAGACACAATATAGTAAAGGCACAGAAAAATTAAAAACCAAAAACGTAATAGGCGATATTGTAAAGATCTTTATCGTTTCAAAGATGATATTGTGTGGTTAAATCAAATATATCAATGGAACTACTTAAAAAAATTTAAGAGCAATAGACAAGGCAAACATGAGCTTGAAATACCAAAGTGATTATTTAGACATTAATCATTGAAGTGTACTGAGTCGTCAGATATCATCTCATCAAACCTTCTGAAGGACCACAGTGACGACATTCAATGATTTAACTTATTCAGTCACTGTCATGTCCTTTTAATAAAAAAAAAAGACTCACTTTGTCTTGTCAGAGCCAAATATCACATCAAGGAAGTAATCAAATAATATAAATTATAATATATGATCCTTATAACAATAATAATAATAATAATAATAATAATAATAATAATAATAATAATAATAATAATAATGATAATTATAATAATAATAATAATAATAATAATAATAATAATAATAATAATAATAATAACAATAATAATAATAATAATAATAATAATAATAATAATAATAATAATAATAATAATAATAGTAATAATAATAATAATAATAATAATAATAATAATAAGAATAATAAGAAGAATAATAATAATAATAATAATAATAAGAATAATAATAATAAGAAGAAGAATAAGAATAAGAATAGTAATAATAATAATAATAATAATAATAATAATAATAATAATAATAATAATAATAATAATAATAATAATAATAATAATAATAATAATAATATGTGTCTGTGCGTGAGTCGCTCTATAAGTACCAATTTAGAGGGAATAATAT
>JAWDGP010003463.1:57500-64591 GCA_033675545.1 Elysia crispata
TGCTACATGATGATGTTTAATATTTACTCTGTGCCCCAGATATTTTGTTTAGGAATTGTTGGGGCAGTAGGGAGTAATCTCTCTCACTATGATATGCAAATTAAAGTGCTGGCTAAATATTGACGGCTCCAGTTCTTGAGAGTATCCCAGGTTTGATAAGCTTCGAATCGTGTATTGGATTTTTTTTCTCAAAGATCTATACTTTAAGAGGAATAAACTAAACGCAGTTTCAACGTAGGCGCAGGCCTTTCTATTAGAAATACCGTATCGTGTATTCATCAATTGGATATTTTTTGTTCGATGTAGCCCCTCCATTACATTTTTAGATCAAACTTGAGCCCCCGGTGGATAGGACGAAGAAAAGATGTTCCTCAAACTCCACTATTCATATTGAGCGACTTTAACCCACAGGAGGGCCGAAGTGGATATGAGGATGGAGATTCTAAACCCGCAGCTACCGGTGCCTTCATAATTACCACTTTTTAAAGTACAAACTAAGCGTGTATAATAAGAATTAGTTTTCATTTTTTTTTAAACAATTTGTTGATTCGATTTTGGACTACTTGCGGTTAATGAAACTGTTCGCAACTTATGACTAATAAGTTTATGACTCATAAGTTTTTATACGGTTAAATATCTAATATTGCATTCATAGAGCATCTGTATGAAAATTATTAACGGTATTCTATGGGCAAATTTTAATTACTATTTACGCGACATTTATTTCATCTGAACGCACCACTAGTATTGCGAGTGCGTTGTAAATTAAAAAATAGAAATCATCATGCAATATTTCATTTTTAGATGGTTGCTATTGATTTGCTAATTTTCTAGATTGTACTTTTGTCATTACTCTATAAATATAATCATTTTAGAAACCTCGACTTTTATAAGCAAAGTTTTCATTATTACATAAGCATGAAGCATTATATTTTCTAGATGACAATACGTAGATGTCAGAGAGCTTTAAAATGTATATACTTTAAAATACAGTCTAGCTTGTTTCTTTTCTTACTTTTAGTCAATTTTGGTTTATTTACTTTTTTGTGGGGAACATTCTCCTACATTTTAAGAAAAAATTATACTGTTCATCCCTCATCCCATTTTTAATTCCGGACAGCATATAAAGCCCTAGATTGTATTGATCAAAATAAATTTTATTCCGACGACCCTAAACCAATACTTCTAGCATGGACTTTGATGCGGGACATTTTTACACCTTTTTTATCAGTATCGTTCTTAGTATTTGCATGGAAAATAAATTGTTTTAAAGGACTATATGTAACTCTTATCTTCATTCTCATAACAGAAGGCAATGGAATTTCGCATATAGTTATATTGTGATCTGCAATAATTTTGCTAGACATCGCTTTCAATACTCACGGTGAAGCGAAAATTTCAGGAAAAAAAATTTATTAAAAACACTTAAGCAGGATAATACCTCTTCAGGAAAGATTGTAAATTCAAATTGTTTTTTGAATGTTGGACAAGTTTCGTGACTTAAAACTAGGTAAGATACTTTTTTTTTTTTTTGCACAACCTCAATGTGGCTCCCGATAGCTATAGATTTAGGAATAAATCCACGTACCTCACTGATTTTTTTTTCAGAAATAATCCCTCACATGTTTATCGTGTAAATTATCCGGTGCTCTTATTTCAGCTACGGATTTCCACCGCTGCATTTTCTTGTAGGTTTCTTGTGTTCACTCTTCACTGATCATTGCTCAATGTTTTTTTCTACCATTTGTACCGAAGATTTTCTAGACATTCATGTTAAAACAAAATGAACATGCGTGAAATTGCATTTATCGCTCGTGGTGTTTTTTCTCCGTAGAATTTTTCTTAATCGCATTTTCTTCAACCGCTTCTTCTTGAACAATTCATCTTATTTACCCTAATACTTTTAAAGTCTAAAAATCTTAAGATCCCAAAAAATATGGTTTGGGTTTTAAATATACTTTAAACTTAACTATACGTAAGATGTGGATCAGTTTGATTTGGCGTATTAAAAAATGGGTTCTATTATTTTAACCAAAAATCAGGAACAAAAATGGATCGATCATTATCACCTGTGAGCCAATCTATCGGTTAAAACAAACAACACCAGAAAAGTTGACAATAAATGAAAAAGGTAATTTACATCTTTTGATGAATATTCGACAATTGTGCTGTTACCGAACGGGAGAAAAAAAAATAAATTCCAAATATGTTTCGAACTAAAACCATATCGTTAGTAACGCAAAAAAAAGTCACCATTCTATTGTCTTCTCTTTATGATGCCTCTATTCATAAATGAGGCAGAGAGGGTTAGAGAGGAGGAGAGAGAGAGAGAGAGAGAGAGAGAGAGAGAGAGAGAGAGAGAGAGAGAGAGAGAGAGAGAGAGACAGACAGACAGACAGACAGACAGACAGACAGACAGACAGAGACAGAGACAGACAGACAGACAGACAGACAGACAGACAGACAGAACGACAGACAGAGAGTAAAAGGTAGATAAACAGTGCAAGACACGAATAGAAAAGTGAGACAAAAAAATTGAGCAACAGAAAACGAGTAAAAAAAAAGAGCAAGAGACTAAAAAACAATTTATATAGATCTCCCTCTACATGATCTTATTCGACAATATAACTCGAACTAATGCTGCTGCTGCTAATATTAATAATACTATTTCTTTTTCTTCTTATTCTACTACTACTACTACTACTACTACTACTACTACTACTACTACTACTACTACTACTACTACTACTACTACTACTTCTGCTGCTGCTGTTGCTACTACTACTACTATTACGCTTCTACTACTATTACTACTACCATCCCTAACAATATCTTGAGCTGATAATAATACAATAATACTAATAATACTACTAATAATAATAATAATAATAATAATTATAATAATACTACTAATAATAATACTACTAATAATAATAATAATAATAATAATAATAATAATAATTATAATAATAATAATAATAATAATAATAATAATAATAATATAACTACTAATAATAATAATAATAATCATACTAATAATAATAATAATAATAATAATAATAATAATAGAAATACTAATAATAATAATAATACTACCATCACTAACAATATCTTGAGATGATAATAATAACCAATAATAATAATAATAATAATAATAATAATAATAATAATAATAATAATAATAATAATAATAATAATAATAATAATAATAATAATAATAATAATAATAATAATAATAATAATAATAATAAAAATAATAATAAATACCTTATTTTTATTAAAACAATAATAAAAGTTGGGGTATTTTTTTTTTAAATAATAATAAATACCTTATTTTTATTAAAACAATAATAAAAGTTGGGGTATTTTTTTTTTTTTGGCAAAGGCCTTTGTATAGATAAATATTCTTCATATTTTTATATAGTTTGCACTTTTCGTTCGATTCAAATTTGAAATGAAGGAAACAGTTATGAGATTTTTTTTTGAAAAAATTAACAATGATGACAGCTGCCACCCATAAACACTGAACCAAAAAGTTTGATATATAATGCAATTTCATTAATTTTTTGCTCAAGAGTTATTCAAATGCTTTCATTCTTTCATCAAATGCACTTTTTGTATAAGTAAAGTGATTCTGTTATATTTGACCAATTTTTTTTTGAAAACCTAATTACTTTTCATAGTCTTTATTAAGCAGACATTGCTTTGAATACACAAAGAAATGAATCAAGGAGAGTTTATAATTATTATAGTATTGTGAATATCGTTTGACGAGGCCTCACTAAGCCCAGGCCGAGTCATGGAAGTAAACAAATCTTTACATTGGTGAAGTGCCATTTGACTTTTTGGTAAAGTTAGGTCAGTTTAACATGACTTCTCTGGTGGGTTGAGTAAAACGTGTTTTTTGAGAATTATTCTGTTCTAACTTAAAGTACCTGTTGACTTTATCGACATTAGTTCAGTCATATAACGACCATTATTAAATATATTTTCAATCTATAACTGTTTTGAGACAAATCTCATCTACCTTGGTTCACATTAGATAGTTATAATGGAAATGCTCAATTGCAAGACGAGACCCATTTCGATGGCTTAAAATATTTTTTTCTTTAAAATTGGCACTCAACGAGTGACAAAAATCTGACATTATTTAGAACATGGCTGAATAAAGTTTCACCAAACGAAAACCAATTGTCTTTAAAATACTGTTTGATCGCTTTCAGTTCTTTCGATCTTCTTGTTATTTCACATCATTTTTCCCTCTCCCCATCCCCGTAACTTTTAAGCTTTTCCACTCCATTCCATGTGCTTTATTCCTCAACTTTTTTATCGTCTCACCAAACTTGTGTTTCTGTTTTTCTGTCTTGTTGTTCTATAACGCGCTTTCACCTGTTTACATCCATTTTAAAATTTTTCTGTTACCTTCTTTTTGACTCACATTTCGCTATTACATTGAACAAGCAAAGTATTTATACTTTTATCTTAATGATAAAGATGACTAAACGGAAATCATTTTGATAATAGACAAACAAAAAAAACCATTCTATTAGATCCCCAACATTTCCTAGCCGCTATTCACTTCCCAATAATTTCTTTTTTTATTATTTCAGATGTAAGTTCTGTAAAAAAAATGTTTATGCGTGCCATCGAGTTTCTTTTCCGTCGTCGTATTTTGTTATTGAGTAAGAAATTTCTACTTATATTCTTTTCGACATTTTTCTACTCTAAATAGGACTCTCGGGAGCTGGATCATGCAAAAAAATTGCAACAAAGTATTTGTCCTGATTGGGGCATCCCTGGTCGCCTCACCTTTATCCTTGGTGAACTATTTTGGAAATCTCTTACCCTACCTAGCTTCCTACAACAATGCGTATCGAAACAAGATGTACTTTTATGTGGATCCGCTTTGGACAGCATCAGCATTTTGCTGCACCTTCATAACTTCAATGATATTCACCAGCCCAATCGAGCTCCGCTTTGGTATACGACGTTGTATCCTGGCCGGTGACATTGTTCTCTGGGTTTCTTTGATGAGCGGGTATTTCACCGTAAAAGAGCCTATGGCACTAACGTTGATATTTGGAGGTGTCCAAGGTATTGCTGTAGGGATCTTGTACTCCTTAGCCACCAAGATATTACTGCAAACTATGCTGAATCAAGGCGGCCTGTCCACAGGGATCATGTCTCTAGGTATGGTCTTCGGAACATTTGTCAGCATCGGCGTAGCTTTTGCTGTGATCAATCCGGGCAACAAAGAACCTAATCTCACGGTGGATAAAAAAGTTTACTTTTCCGACAAGAATCTTATAGACAGAGTTCCGATTTATTTTCTTTCCGCGGGTGCCATAATGGTTTTTTTTAATGTGTTCGGTACAGTTCTCCTGTTTATGGGAAGTTCGAATATTGCACAAGAAGAGGATCAAGATGAAACCCCATCGGTAATTACATCGATAAATAATCAAATGAGCAAGCTAAATCATAATGATAGCACTGTAGCCAATTCTAAAAATTCTGCATTAGACCAGGGGCATTTTAAGCAATATGAATATGGCGCTTGTACGTATGGAAGCCATTCGTCTATAATTCGTGTTTCTACGAATGAAGATCAAGGAGAAAGTTCTCTAGAGAGTAAAGAAGACAGATCAAAGTTCTCCTCTCCAAACGAGAAATCCCCTGGACAGGTTATAAAGACAGCCAAATTCTGGTTTGTATGGCTCGGCTATGTGTGCTCCCATCATACCACCTACTTATACCTAAACTTGTATAAACAGTACGGAGAAAGAGCTATACCCAACGACGCCAGCCTTACAACCACTGGATTAATTAGCAATGCTGGAATGGCAATTGTGTGCTTGTTAGTTGGGATAGCCAGCGACAAATTTGGCATCCGTACCATGAATGTAATTTTTCATTCCGCCTCCTGCCTGTTCTTGTGCCTGATGGTTGTAGGTCTGCACATCTGCCCCTTGATGTACATGGTTCTCGTAATCATTGAGAACTTAGCGGTGTCTCCGCAAACTATGCTATTCACCCTCCTAGCGGCGTTTGAGTTTGGTAAAACACACTGTGCATCAAATATGGGTTTGGTACGCTCCGGATACGTTTTGTTGTTGCTGATAGAACCATTTATTGTTGACGCAATGCTGAGAACGGTTGGCTGGGATTGGACGTTTCTCACTGGAGCTTTGACGGCGGCCATAGCAACTGTTTCTATCATGTCATTGGACTTGTATTAGTGGGCACGCTTTAGTTGCTCCAAGTTCTCAGCAACAGATCTAGTCCTGCCTGAATTTGCCCCAGCATTTGGGATTTTCTGTTCAAAATCCTTACTTATAAAATTCCCTTAACTTTAGTTAGCAATTACTGTTATTTACTTTTTTAAAAACAAAACAACAAAACAATAAATAATATACATTTATTGTAGAGAATGTTTAAAAATATTAATATAGTTTTACTTAAAAAGATTAATAACCATTTCGATTATGTCTAGAACGTTTCAGCAAATTATAGCTTTTATGTATTTTATTACTCATCATCCAAGGATAAACAAGCAGAATATAAAAAGTTACTGGATTCTGCACCCTTCAAAGTGCTAGTGATATAAGAGTCATGCTTTTTTACATTTTTCATAAGACCACATAAAAATTTGTAAGTCAACTTGCTTTAGTAAATATTTGTTATATAAATACCATGGTTATTCACTCACTATATGTAACCCTAAACATTTTTTATTCACTATTTTCATTGCACGCAATATTCTACATTTTTCGTTACAGTGGTATTGAAAAACATGTATTTCCTTTCGTTAAACTTTGTCAATCTTAGCAAAGTCATCTATTTTTTGTGTTTTTTGGTTGATCAATACAAACAGATGTACGCTTTCAATTTCTTTGTATGTAGTAGTTAAAAACTTAAAACTTAAAAACTTAATTCTCTTTTGAATAATTGTTGATACTAATTATACGCCTTGTTTTCTTTTGTGTGGAGGTTAACTCTGATTATACGGCTTGCTTTCTTTTATGTGAATGTTGGCTCTGGTTATAAGCCTTAAATTCCTTTGTGAGGTTGTTGACTCTGATGATTCGCCTTGT